>RPOG01003389.1:0-24810 GCA_008086565.1 Thalassoma bifasciatum
ACTGCATACTATATGTGAATGTAGTATGGAGTAGACACTAATACTGCATACTATATGTGAATGTAGTATGGAGTAGACACTGATACTGCATACTATATGTGAATGTAGTATGTAGTAGACACTGATACTGATACTATATGTGAATGTTGTATGTAGTAGACACTGATACTGCATACTGTATGTGAATGTAGTATGTAGTAGACACTGATACTGCATACTATATGTGAATGTAGTATGTAGTAGACACTGATACTGCATACTGTATATGAATGTAGTATGTAGTAGACACTGATACTGCATACTATATGTGAATGTAGTATGTGGTAGACACTGATACTGCATACTGTATGTGAATGTAGTATGTAGTAGACACTGATACTGCATACTATATGTGAATGTAGTATGTAGTAGACACTGATACTGCATACTATATGTGAATGTAGTATGTAGTAGACCCTGATACTGTATGTGAATGTAGTATGTAGTAGACACTGATACTGCATACTATATTTAAATGTACTTTAATAGTATGAAAGTTCTGTTTGGTCTGTTTTCTAGTTTGCTACACTGGTTTCCAGTTTGAGGAATGTGAGAGTAAAGCTGATGGATTTTTTTTTCTTGACTTTTCCATAATTTGTTATTATCAAGTTATATTAGGAAAACTTAATAAATATTGAATCAATATTCAATATTCCTGTCCTTCTCTGTTGTTGCCCCCACCCTCTGGAACACCTTACCACTACACATCAGAGCCTGTCCAAACCCACCCACATTCAAAACCCTCATCAAAACACATTTTGTGCTTCGTTTGCTGTTGTCCTTCCTTCGTATACAGGATTGATTTTATACATAATATTTATTCCAAGCTTTTTGCAGAGTTTGGGCTTACGTCGACAACAACAACAACAACAACAACAAACATCTCTTGCATTATATCAATAGAAAATAGTAACAATAATACTGAACCAAAGCAGTTACCTAAATCTATTTTTATAAGCACATAATCCACAGAGTCTAATGTCAAACCTTCTAAATGTTACATATGACAATAAAATGAACCCAACGTCTACTTCAACAGGAAGCAGCAGTTAGAAAAACAGCTACAAACAACAAAGGGAAGATTTGAGTTAGATAGTAACTAAAGTTGAGACTGTTTCAGCAGCTTTAGGCAACAACAGGCATGAAAAAAAAGGAATAGGATCCTGGGAGAAATACACAAATGACAGATACCTGAACAGACATTGCGACAAGAACCTATTTGGATTAGAAAAGTATAAATTGCCTCTTAAGACTCTGTGTACACATGTGGACGTTACATTTCTGCCTCTCAGACCCATGACACTTTTTTTTTAGTTTAGTTTTAGTTTAGTTTATTCACACACATCAACCTTGACTAACACTGATACACACATGCATACATATACATATACACATACATATACATATACATATGCATATACATATGTACAATAGATTTCACAGTGGATGTGTGGAAAGGGTGACCCCAAAGAAGCTATTTAAAGCTTGTAACAGGGGGCCCGTTTTCCCACAAATAAAGCAGGAGCACACAAGTAAAATAACAACACAAATACAGACGGAAAAAAGAAAAAAAAGTAGCAGACGACCCTGATATTGTTAGTGGATGCAGTGATACAACCAGTAAATCAGGGATACTTAGACAATAGTAACTGTTTTAGTTTTTTCTTGAAGACAGAGATTCATTTTTTAAAACTTTGGCCCATTAACATTACGAACACTGCCCATACTTCATCTTTTGGTGATGTTACAACATTACACCAATTTCTTGAATACAATAACGCCAATAACTAATAGCTTCATGTAAAAAAGACAGACTTTCTTTAGATAAAAGCTTGGGTCTGAGGAGGATAATCCAGAATTTTGTGTAAAAGTTACGACCTTCTGTCACTGCTACTCATCTGTGTTATGGTGTCTGCATAAAGATCCTTCTTATTGTTGACTTGACCTCCAGCTGCTGCTTTATCATTTCTCCTCCACAGCAAATGTGAAGTTTTTTTAACAGTTTGTGTCAGCAGTCTGTGCTGTGGTGTGTGAAAAAACCTGATTGAAATTCAGTCAGAGTAACTTTGGAGTCTTCAAAAAGCATGAAAATGTTGGTGTTCAAAGACGAAACATTACATGTGTCCTTAACCTGTCCGGGTTAATACTCAGCAAATATAACAGTATTCACAGAGTTTTGTTGTTTTTGTTGTTGTTTTTTCCAGGTGACAGTCCGTGATGCCCTGAACCAGGCGATGGACGAGGAGCTGGAGAGAGATGAGAAGGTGTTTCTGTTGGGGGAGGAGGTGGCTCAGTACGATGGAGCCTACAAGGTGAGAAGAAGCTCCCAACACTTCAGAGGGCTTTTTCTGAGGCAGATTTCTTTATTAAGTTATATTTGCATGTGTGTGTGTGTGTGTGTGTAGGTCAGCAGAGGTCTGTGGAAGAAGTACGGAGACAAGCGCATCATCGACACTCCAATCACAGAGGTCAGACATCCCAACATTTCCCCCTCATGTTTGTTTATTCCTGTTGTTCTCATAATAAAAATCTCTTCTCTCAATTCTTTACTTCAGATGGGCTTTGCTGGAATTGCAGTTGGAGCCGCCATGGTGAGTTTAAAGCTCCACTTTTAACCTTAATGACCTTCCTGAACCCCGCAACTAGCATTAGGTATCAGTTCATGATGAATGCAACTTATAAATTCTTCTGATTGTTGGTCAAAGATGAGCTTTCTTTACCCCGTCAGCCTTATTTAATGTTGTTCCGTCTTGCAGGCTGGACTCAGACCCATCTGTGAGTTCATGACCTTTAACTTCTCCATGCAAGCCATCGATCAGGTCATCAACTCCGCAGCAAAGACCTACTACATGTCAGCCGGTCTGCAGGCGGTGCCCATCGTCTTCAGGGGCCCCAACGGAGCCTCGGCCGGCGTGGCTGCTCAGCACTCGCAGTGTTTCGCTGCATGGTGCGTTCACTGACCCCCTGACTATGTTATTATGCCTCACATGAGGAATAAAACAGACATTAAGTGATGTTCAGTTCAGTGATGTTGAAGCTGAGTTGAGAAATTATTCCTCTTCGTGTGATTCTTGGGAGATGTTTGTTTCAGTAACGGGGTGTTTCTAACAAATGTGTGGTTCTGCAGGTACGGACACTGTCCCGGTCTGAAGGTTGTGAGTCCCTGGAGCTCAGAAGATGCCAAAGGTCTCCTGAAATCTGCCATCAGAGACGACAACCCTGGTGAGAGTCTAGACTTCAATTAGAGGTCATAACTAACCAAACTTTGAGAAGAACATCTGACCTGAGCTTCCATTCAAAAATATTCACACCTGAATTTATAAAAGCATTTATCCATCTTGGAGAAGATAATTAATAAGACCTGATATCTGCCTGATCCTCTGAAGATAAACTGCAAAAACTCAACCTTTTACCAAGTATATTCTTCTGATTTCTTGTCAAATTATCCTTCATATGAGACGCAGCAAACTAAAGGGAAAGATTTCAGTCAGACATTGGGAACTTGTTTCTAGATGCATCATCTTCAATATCTTATTCATTGAAACAGTCTTAAAAAACGTATTATTTGAGTCATTTCTCAGTTGAAATGAGCTTTTATAACTTGTCATAAGGTTTTGAAGTTGCAGAGTTATTTGTTTAAGATGAATCATCATGTTTCAAGAAATATACTCAGCTTGGAATAAGAAAACAAATCTGTATTTAAATCTGCAGCTTATTATGAGACACTTCACTTCTCAATACAAGAAAATACAGATAAAATGAGTTTTCCAGCTGTTTTAATCTCTATCTTATTTAGTAAAGCTTAAATCCAATGTCTTGTATTAAGATATCTCACCAGGAAAATGCTAATTTCTTCTTCCACTGGCTGATTTTTTTTTCTCATTACAAGCCAAAAGAATCTTGTATTACTTTTTAAATTTATTTTCAAAGTGGCTTTTTTCCAGTGTCTCATTATTATGTCAGGATAAAGGCACCAGCATTTACTTCATATGAAAATATTAGTAACACTTTAGATTAGGGAACACATATTCATTAATTTGTAGTCAATAAGTAATAATTAGGAGTTAATATATGGAAAAGTCTGAATTCATGGTGCAATAGAGGTAGAATAAGGGGTTAATGCGTGCTTAATAAATACTAATTATGGGCTAGTAAGCTACTTATATGCATGTTAATAAGCACCTAGTTTATAGTTAATATGTGTTCCCTACTCTGAAGTGTTGCCAAAATATTTTTCAACATATTGAGAAAAGATGTTTCGTATTTTTTCGTACCTCATTTGAAGGTATTTCTGGGTTAATTGAGGTTATTTATTTTTACCTGGAAGTCTTGAAAAGTCATTTTATTTTGTTCTGGTGGCAGAGAATTTTGCACAGCTTGAGGAAAATACCCCAAATTTTTGTATAGTTTTTCTTAATTTTGGAGGCTGGCTTTTTTTGCAGTGTAAGAAGTGACGAGTCGTCGGTGCAGCTGCTTAACTCTGCTGAATGTTTCCTGTGTGTTTATGTCACAGTTGTTTTCCTGGAGAACGAGCTGATGTACGGCGTTCCCTTCGAGATGTCAGAGGAGTCACAGTCCAAAGATTTCACCATTCCCATCGGCAAAGCCAAGATCGAGAGACCAGGTGAGAACTGACAAACTCACTGAGGCGACATTTTTTTAAGTGTTAAAGTTTTAATTTAGTTTGTACGAGTCAGAGCTGTGGCACAAAATAAAGAAAATTTTGATGCTTTGGGTGAAAGATGTGAGATTAACATCAGAGATCTTTCCCTGTGATTGTGTCTCTGTTCTCCTGACTCTCTCTCTCTCTCTCTTTTTTTTCAGGGAGCTCTGTGAGTTTGGTGACTCACTCTCGTTACGTCAGTCACTGTCTGGACGCTGCTGCCGTCCTCGCCAAGGAGGGGATCGAGTGCGAGGTAAGAAACACATCATTGGACACATCGATAACCTGCTGCCTGTGGTTTCTCTGACACTTCCCGTCCTTCTGTGCGACAGGTGATCAACCTGCGAACCATCCGTCCAATGGATGTGGACACGATTGAAGCCAGCGTGATGAAGACCAATCACCTGGTGACGGTGGAGGGCGGCTGGCCTCAGTTTGGTGTCGGCGCTGAGATCTGTGCCAGGATCATGGAAGGTAACGGCTGAGACTCTGACTTTAATCCAAATCACTATAACAGTGATTGTTTATTATGGATGTGACTCTGAGGAGGTGACTTTATCTTCTTTACGGCTTCATACAGACCTGATGGAGCATTTAGAGAAAGATTTTTAGTATAACGGTTTAAACCAGAAGTCTCTGTCAAGTGTAACTCCTAGGATTTTAGCCTTTTATTGTTTTATCATTTAAGTGGATTGAAACTGTTAAGAGGAAGGTGAGAGGAGTGAGAATGTCCAAAAGTTATTTATCAGGGTTAAGCTTCAGAATGTTGTGGCGCTTTTCCACTATACAGTTTCAGCTCTACTCTACTCGTCTCTACTGGGTTTGGTTATCTTTTCCTCTAGCCCGACTACAGACTCACGGTGGGCGTGGATCTTATAACACAGCTGCGCTAAAGTGCTGCGCAGAAGTGCGTGCATGTTCATCTATAACGCGACACAAACATCATTTTGTACTAACATATGTGCCACCGTGGTCTTTAAAGGAAATAAAAAACTTTCAAAAGATTTCATTAAAGTAATACAGCAGCTCAATGTCGGTCGTCATGACAACGGAGGTAAACAACAGCCTTGTGCTGCTGCAGGCGGAGGAAAACGAAGGAGCTGCTTCCTGACATCAACTCTTCCCTGGATCCAGTGAGATCACTTTAATTTTTGATTTTTGGGCCTGGTATAGCAGAGATTTGTTGTTGATCAATCATTCTTCTTTGAACTGGTTTTCCTTTTTGGTTCCCTGTGGATTAATGGACTGATTGGTGCTTAAAGACTCTCGTGGCAGACAGATCGCTCCTGCACCGACCAACTTTGATTTAATTTAAAAGACTCTTTAAACCGAACTATCTTTGCTGTTAACTTCTTTTTGGTTTAAAAAGGACTTTTAACTTCTTTAGGAATCATGAAGGAGCATTTTAGGGCTGTATTTTGTCTTCATTCAGTCTGGTTCTGTGCCGTCAGGTTTAAATGTCATTAAAAACCCGTCGCTGACTTATTCCTTTGCCTCTTGTAAGTGATTTGTTCAGAGTCAGAAGCTGCAGAGACGACATTCTCTGACCAATGAGTGACCGGCAGTCCGTCCACATCACCTTTTAGTATCAGCTTTACTCGCTTGGAACCAGGGTAGAGTAGGTACTAAAAACTGGCGTCTGACGCGTAGTACCGCGCTAATGGAAACGCAACACAAACCAAGCAGAGGCGAGGAGAGCAGGGCCAAGACGGGTCAGTGGAAAAGGGCCATAATGTAGTCACTTTCTTTTTGTTTGTATCCATAGATTGAGCCCGATAGGACATTATTTCAGTGAGCTGTTCTAGTTTTGTTGGCAGAAGTAGTGACCCTTCTTTGAAACCAGTCGTATCTTTAACGTTTCACATGTGAACCTGGAAATCCTGATTTTAAAATTTCTTTATTTCCAGACCTCCATCCAAATGTCAGCAATGAGTTTGGAAGATTGTTATTGGTTTAAGAGACACAAAATCAACTTTGAACCTTCCTCTGTGTGATTTCAGGTCCCGCCTTCAACTACCTGGACGCTCCGGTTACCAGGGTAACAGGCGTGGACATCCCCATGCCCTACGCCAAAATCCTGGAGGACAACAGCCTGCCACAGATCAAAGACATCATCATGTCCGTCAAAAAGACCCTCAATGTCTGAGAAACACACACACACACACACACACACACACACACACACAGGACAGACCAAACCTGAATCCTCTTTGTCTTTTACGCACAGATGCTGAAAACATCGTCAGATAAACCGTTAAAATCACGTGTAAATAAAACCAAACGCTCCTTTTAGAAACGCTCCTGATGGAAACATTTAACAGCCAGATGTTTGTTTGAAACACACACACACACACACACACACACACACACACACACACACACACACACACAGACTCAGCCAAGTCTTTTTATTGAACTCTCCACTTCCTCCCTTTCAAAATAAAACATTCTACCCTGTAAAGTATTCATTCACTCTGAGGGGATTTGGTAACAACAGAACTACTGTTTGAGACTAAAAACATCCAGTTTTGATCAGTTTTTGTCTGAAATCAGGCTCAAAGGTTTGTTTTGTAAAGAAATGTGTGAATTTATTTTTCGAGCACCTTCCCGCTGTTGTTGTTTTTGTTCTCGTGTTTCAGTGTCGACTAAAATGTTTCTGTAAGATCAAATGAAGCAGTGTTAGATATTAAATCTCCAAATTATTAATCAGAACTCACTTTTTGCTCTATTTA
Source organism: Thalassoma bifasciatum (assembly GCA_008086565.1). NCBI lineage: Eukaryota > Metazoa > Chordata > Actinopteri > Labriformes > Labridae > Thalassoma > Thalassoma bifasciatum. The sequence continues at coordinate 7,435 of RPOG01003389.1, forward strand.
TGACCAGATATGTTTTTTTTTATGAATTAGGGAACTTTATTTGTGGTGTCTTCAAATAAAAAAAGGGTCAAACATGTTAAAAACAAACACCCCTAACTTTAAACATTTATTGTGAAAGTTTAGACCTTCAGACTGATTTAAACCTGGTCTTTGTAGTTCTGTTGTTAATAAACTCCATATTTAGACTAAAACACGTCAGACTCGGTCTATAAATGTGATTCCTGGCTCTGACCTGGTTTTGTTTCTGTCACCAGTGAAAAGACGTGGTGAGGAGTATTTATTGTAGCTGCAGCAGCTCTGAGGATGTTTTTGTTGCTGTAAATGAATCTGTTACAGAAATAAAAACCTTTCAGTCCCTGATCCAGTCTCTTTGTTTCACTTTTCTCTTCCAGAGACTTCACAGGTTTTTTTTCCAATTCTCCTATTACACCAGCAGTTCACACTGTTTTGGTGAAGTCTGCAGGACGTTAAGTGTTCGCTTGAAACTGGCTCCAGAAAACATGAAAACCAGAAACATACTAAAGCAAAAAGTCTGATTTTACAGCGGAAATAAACGTGTTTAAAAAAAAAAAGTCACTCCTCTGAGTAGATAAATTCTCTAAAAACATCCTGAAAAAGTCTAATAGTTTCAGTCGCACATTAAAGAAAGTAAAACCTAGATATTATTTAGACTCATTAATCATAGAGTGAACCATTTCAAGCTTTTATTTCGTTAAATGTTGGTTTTTACAGTTTATAGATAACAATGATTTAAAATTCAGTGTCCACACCAAATACCATTTTGCTTCTTCTTCCTGCTTTTTACCCATTTTAGTCACTTTTCACTTTTCTTTTTTGCCACTTTTGGACCACTTCCTGGCTGTTTTACAAATTTTTGTCCAAATTTTTTACTTTTAATCTCAAAATCTTAAAATTTTATCCCATAATTTGACTGTCAAAAAAATAAATTTGACTTTTCTCAAAATCTCCACTTTACATCTCAGAATTTTTTCCTTTTTACCTCAGCATTTTGGCTTAAAACTTACATATTTATCACAATTTTAGCTTCATATCTCAGAATTCAAACTTTTTAATCTCAATTGTTTGATTTTTTTTTATCTAAGGATTTTGACTTTTTATCTAATTAATTTTTCTTTGTCTCAGAATCTCGACTTCTTATCTCAAAATTTTAATTTTTCTAACTCAGAATTTAGACTTTTTACCAGAATTTTGATTTTTTTAATCTCTGAATTTCATCTTTTATCTCAAGATCTGACTTTTTATATCAAACTTTCAACATATATCAATATACTAACCTCTTATCTCAGAATTTTGACTTTTTATATCAAAGTTTTCAGCTTTTTTATTCATCTTGATATTTTTATTTGTATCCCAGAATTTCAACTTCTCAGCTGAGAATTTTTACTTAAGATTGTGACTCAATCTTAAAATGTCAACTTTTATCAAAGTTTTAATCTTATGTCTCAAAAGTTTGACTTTTTGTCCCAAGTTCTTTATTTTTTTATCTGAGAATTTTGACTTTTTCTCAGAATTTTGATTTTTTTATCCCAGGATTTTTACCTTTTATCTCATCATCTTGACTGTTTTCTCTGTATTGTACTTTTTGCACCTTCGATATTTGCTCTGTATCTGTTTCCTCTAAAGAAACTTTTGAAAATGAAATGTCCTGTATTCACCTGCTGCAAACAGAATAACAACAAAGTCTGAATCAAACTCTTGACTTGACAACAAAGCCAAGTCTCTTTTTTCTTTAACAGGTGAAAATGGCTTTTTTTAGCTTTCAAAAAGTGAAAAGTACGGAAAAAAAAACTCAAATGCAAAAGAAGCTTTCAGCGTTTTTATTGGTCAAACTCGTACAGAGGCCACAGAGTTCAGATGATCTGCATCAAACTTAAACAGTCAAAAATCAGTCTGTTACAATCTCTCTCAACTCAAACGTAAAAATATAAACATTTTTCTGATGTCGCTCTGAAAAGTCACAGAACAAACCTGGTTAGAAAAGAAACTATACAACAGCGTCTTTCTCAGTGAAGCTCAGCCACGTTTGTACAAAAGGAGGAAATATTCAGTCAGCGTCAGGTTAATAACTGGAGCTAATAAGGCAAAAAACAAACAAAAAAAACCTGTGGAGTCACCTCTGACTTTAATATTTAACCACACAGCTTTTTCAGCAGTCAAAACTACCAGAGACAACCAAATAAAACCTCAACTTCATCTAAACGCTCGTGTCAATTTAATGTTTTTGTCGTTGATGCGTCACACAAAGAGTTTACAGATTTTATGCATGAAATTAAACAAAGATATTTGCCTCTTTCAGTCTTTTTTAAACTCCTGTTTGGTGTTTTTTAAGGTGCTTTAATGTAAATAATCAGTGATGTTAACCCAAAAACACAAAACTCCTCTGGATGTCGACATACAATGTGTTTCAAACTCTGGTTTTTCTTTCAAGCTTTGTTAACACTTCTCCATGACTCAAAACTGCCTTAAAACACCTTAAATAAATAACAAAAGTAAAGAAATTTGAGGCTTTTCTTTCTTTTTTTGTAACACAGGAGCTTTAACATGGCTTCAGTCTGCAAGAAAATGTAATATCAAATTCAGAAGTTTCATGGCTCTGTGAGGATTAAAAGATTCAACAACTGAAAGAAACTAAAAACTAATTTTATTAAAGCATGAGCCATGTGGTCATTTTGTGGAGCTAACCTTCAAAATTGCTGGATTCAGGCTTCATGATGTGAAGATTTTCTGTTATTCTTCAAATTTCAAGACTGAAAATCTCAACACTGCTTTCAAAACTTTCTGGTATTTTTCCAAACAAAAGCTGTACTAAAAAGTTCACATCACTCCTGAAAATTCCCTGAAACTTTCAGCATTGGCTGCATGTGTGAACGCAAACCGGTTCACTTTTCCTGCCAGCTTTTTTTTAAATTATTTCTGCAAGAATTCAGGAAGAACTGACGTGAAAACTCAGCGAGAAAAACTCAAAGATGCAGGTGATGAAATATGAAATTTTCCGACAGGAAGACGAAGCAACTGGAAAGATTTCAGGGGTAGAGCTGCTCAAAGATATGTTGTTTTTTTAACAATTTCAGGAGAACATGTGTGAAAGAGACTAACATAAATCATAGTGAAAATAATCTGCAGGTGATTGGATTCATTATTTTGAGCTGCTGCCAAAATTTCAAACCTAATCCACAGTAGAAAGCAAAGTTCTCTGACCTTTAAATCTGTGTTAAACTTCTGTAAAATGACTTTTTAATCTCTTACATCTTTGAGTTTAAGATTTGAAGTTGAATCATTTGTGTGGAGTTTAACTTTGAAATCAAAAAGCTATATTTAAGGGTGTGATCAGACTTTTTTATTTCAAACCTGACTGAGAGAAGCGCTTCTTTATACCGCCTTAAAAGTCGATTCTGATTAAGAACAAAAAAACTCAGGGGAATCTTAAAAAATATCTTCCTGTTTCCAAATTGGAGCAAAAGGTCGAGTTGATGAACTGAATTGTCAGAAGCAGAAACGAAGATTCCTTGATGAAGAATCTCGAGTGTTTTAAAAAGTTTCCAAAGTCTTAAATGATCCAACGCAGCTTTTTTTATCCTCACAATAAAGAAATAAGAAAGTGAAGCTTTAGTAGTTCTCTCCTCAGTTGCTGACACTTCCTACAACTCCCATAATGCCTTTCAGTGTTCTCTCCCAGAAGGGGTGGAGCCTGGAGTCCTGTGTTCTGATTGGAGGCGGGGCTTAAAGAGTCTAAGGAGCTGATAGGTCGGAGCGTCCGACCTCTGAATGTCCCTTCAGCAAACCCAGCCTCACCACCACCACCTTCCTCTTCTTCTGCTCCGAGCCTTCGTCCTCCTCCTCCTCCTCCTCCTCCTCCTCCTCCTCCTGCTGCTGCTGCTGCTGCTCCACCTTCCGTTTCGCTCTCTCCTTCCTCTTCTCCTTCTTCTGCTTCTTCGCCTTCTTCCTCCTCCTCTTCTTCTCCTCCTCCGCCGCCGCCGCCGCGTGGTCGTCCTCCTCCGCCAGAGGAACTTCACCCTGAACTTCTGCCTCCTCCACTTCCTCCTCCACCGCCATCTCCAGCTCCTCCTCCTCTTCCTCCTCCACTTCCTCCTCTTCCTCATCCTCTTCTTCCTCCTCCTCCTCTTCTTCTTCCTCTTCCTCCTCCTCGATGTCGTCCTCCTCCATGTCTGTCATCTGTTCTCCTTTCAGCTGTTTCATCCTCCTCTGTCGACCGTTCTGCGTTTGCTGACGGGGAAAAGAGAAAAAGTCACAAAGTTTGTTTTTTTAATTCAGTTCTGTTTGGTTTGTTTTGTAGTTTTTTACTCTGGTTTCCAGTTTGAGGAATGTGAGAGTAAAGCTGATCAATTATTATATATTCAGGCAACTCAATAAATCTTTAATCGATAAATTCTCCGGAAAGAAACTTCTAAATTTTGGAGGAAAAAGTTTGAATTTTCAGGTTTAAAAAGTCACAGAAAAGGAGTTCGATTGGAAGGTGAAGACAAGGTTTTTTAAGACGCCTTCGATTGTTGCAAAATTTATAAATAATCCAGAAGCAAACTTATGTTGGACAAAATGTGGAATGGTCGGCGACCACTCGCACATATTTTGGGATTGCCCAATGATAGTTCTTTTTTTGGAAGGGGATAAAGGGGGAGATAGATAAAATTATGAAAATTGATTTACCATTCACCACAAGACAGTTTTTGTTTGATCTAACTCCTGAAGACATGTAAACTAGAGACCTAAAATACCAGCTACATATACTCTTGTTAACTGCTCGGAAGATGGTGACACTGAAATGGATGAATCCACAGACGCCTACAGTGACACAGTGGAAACAAAAGTTGAGGGAGGTGTATGGATGGAGGCTTTAACTGCTCAACTACAATCAAAAAAAGAGATTTTTGTGAGGAGGTGGCTACTTATAACAAGATACTTGTCTGACTGAGGGGACCCTGCAGTATACTGTAATATTCTGACTGTACATTTATTTATTTTTCTTTTATTGATATTACTAAAATGTCCTTGTGTTGTAATACCATACATGTCAAGTGATGTTGTCAAGGATTGTTTTGTCTATAATGTGTCCTTTTATGTTTAATAAAAATACATTTCAAACAAACAAAAAAAAAAAGTCACAGAGCAGGATTAAAACACAGACGTCCTCTGCAGTTATTACAAATGATTATAGGTCCAAGCTCTTTAAACTGCATTAGTTTTACCAGGAGACCTCTGATCTTTGATTTTTAATATTATTTCATATGTTATTCATTGAAAATAACCTGGAGTGGATTGACTTTTTGGTAACACTTTAGATTAGGGAACACATTCACTTTTAACTAGGTGCTTATGAACATGCATATAAGTAGCTAATTAGTATTTATTAAGCACATTAACCCCTTATTCTACCTCTATTGCACCATGAATTCAGACTTGTCCATATATTAACTCCTAATTATTACTTATTGACTACAAATTGATGCATATGTGTTCCCTAATCTAAAGTGTTACCAACTTTTTATATTTAGAGATGATGGAAAAACTGCTTCTGATAATGAACATATGATTTCAAAAAGCACTAGGGCTGAACGATATGGACAAATACCAGATATCTAGATATTGTAATGATACAATATGACTCTGGGATTAGAGAAAACGAAGCATTTTTCAGAAAAATAAAAGCATCATAATATAACAGGATGTGTAAAGTGTTGTTAATTGATTAGAGCTCACTGTCAGTCATCAACATTAACAGAAAATCACCAATAATCATGTGACTGTCTGAGCTTTACATGCAGGGGGAGCTGGGAAAATCTACATCATTGATATCTACAACATTGGGATATTAATATCTTGAATTTTCTTATCTTGATATCGATACGATAACGATACATCTTTCAGCCCGAGTAAGTTAAAAGATGTTTTAGGGTTTTACACTTGAGTTGTTCCGCTGCTTCGTCAAAACTTTCTCGTCTCATTTCCGTCATTTTTTTTTCTTCTTCTTCTTATCACCAATACTATCTTTTCACCTCATTACTGTCCTCTTTTGTATTTTCTGTATTTTTACTGCCCTGTTACAGAGCTGACTCCCTTATTTATTAATCTATCTATTTATCTCCCTATTTATTTATTCACCTACGAGTTTCTTTTAATTATTTATGTTTCTATTTATTTATTTTCAATGAGTTGAGCGCTCCAGTTATCATTTCCACTCTAATTTTAGGCTGTTTTATCCTTTTATTACCTTATTTATTCACCTCTATATTTCACATATGTTGTTTTTTTATCTTCTCTTTTGTTCCTGTTTGCTTTTTTACTCCTTCTCACCTCTGGTCCTCATGGTCTCATCATCATAGGGTCTTGCACTGACTTGGTTCTCTTCTCTTCTGTTTCTGTTTAGTCTGTGTGATTATTAATTTTTATTGTTCATTTCAATGTTGTCCGCTATTTTTGATTCACTATTTGTTTGTTGAATTTGCTGTGGATCTCTGCTGTAAAGCACTTTGTGAACTGTTGTTTTTAAAGGTGCTCTATAAATAAAGTTATTATTATTTTTATTATTTTCAAGTCAGACCTGGTACTAGGCGCTTTGCATTGTGGGAAACAGTATATCAGGTAGACTGGTCTGATGCAGACTGAGAAATTTCCCAGATCAGTAGAAACATCCGGGTAGTTTTGGCAGACTGCAGCTTTCGCATTTGTTCACACTGAATTTTGGGTAAATCAGTTCGTTCTGTTGGTTTAGTTTGAGAATTCAAAAACAGTCAAAGTCAAACTCCTGCTGTGCTGCCACCGTGTGGATGAAAGGAGAACTACAGCTGATTGGTGGACTCACGGTTTTGTCCCGTAGCCGGTGCAGCAGCAGCCTGACGGTGTCTTTGTTCTGACACAGGCCCATGGTGTTGAGGGCGTCCAGGGTGGAGCCGGTGCAGCCCTGCTGACGGAGCTCGGCACCCAGAGACGCCTGCAGGAAGTTGTTCTTCCACACGTTCCTGGTGAAGAGCGGGATGGAGAGCGCCACCACGGCCCGGCGCTCCAGCAGCGTCTGAGCCTGCTCCTCTGACAGCTGACTGCAGAAACACACAACAGAATAATCATAATGACAATTACTTTATTTATACGACACCTTTCATACTTAAACTGCAGCATAAAGAGGAGAAATCTTAAATAGACAGAGGTAGAATGACTTAAAAAACAATCGAAATTCAAACAAGAACAAAAACAAAACAGAAAAAAAACTCAAATGTGATGACAAGTAAAGGGGATAAAAGTTAAAGAACATAAAAAAGAAACTAGATTAAAGAAAAGAATAAAACACCAAGTAAAACCTGAACTAAAAGCTTTATAATAAAGGTAGGTTTTCAGCTTCTTTTTTTTTAAATGTTGACATGCAGGGGGAGTGTGTTCCAAAGTTTAGGTGAATAGATCATAAAAACAGCATCCACTTCGATAACATGTTCGATTAATATGCAATAATAATGTTGCTGCTGAGACACTTTTCTTTTAAAACCAAGATCATTGTTTTTAAAGTTGTTTATTCATTTATATACGAACTCAGCTCACTGCACTTAAACCATAATTATTATTTACTATTTAAACTCTGCAGATGCTGAATTGGATTTCTGCAAACAGCGTTTCGTTGTGGGTTTTTTATACAATGACAATAAAGCTTCTATCTATCTATCTATTGGCGCTTTTCCACTATACAATTCCAGCCCTACTCTACTGGGTTTGGTTATCTTTTCCTCTAGCCCGACTCCAGACTCACGGTGGGCGTGGATCTTATAACACAGCTGCGCTAAAGTGCTGCGCAGAAGTGCGTGCATGTTCATCTATAACGCCACACAAACATCATTTTGTACCAACATATGTGCCACCGTGGTCTTTATAGGGAAAAAAAGCTTTCAAAAGATTTCATTAAAGTAATACAGCGGCTCAATATCGGGCTCTTCATTTTATTGATAGACTCTCAGGTTTGAACAGATCACTGCAGAATAACTGCTGCATGTGGACAGGAATCAATATTAGCACAAACACTGCAGTATAGGTCGTAAGCTCCGCCTCCCCATGTATTCCAGATATGAGCCGGGAAAACTTTTAAAAATTACGATACCTGGTAGAAACGTTTCTCTCATCTTTACGCTAAGGTAGTATGATGATGTCATTTGGCTGCATGGTGTTCAGGTGTTTTTTTTCCTGAGAAGTTAGTTTCTCATTAGTTATTGGACGTTAAAAACCTCAATATAAGTTTCGTTTTACGATAGTTGACAGCTGCCGTTCATGAGTAGTTTTTATCAGGGATATAAGAAACTTCAGGAAAGAGCCAAAAGGAGACTTAACCTTCTGAAGAAGAAGAAATAAATATTTTTATTTCTCTTTTTTACTTGGCTCCACCGGAAATTCTCTACTGCGCAGACTCTGGCTGCACAATGGCGGCTAGAGAAACGGGGTTTTTTGGCTTCAAAATCGTAGAACGGTGACAGGCGGAGCCACGCTGTCTATTCTATATACAGTCAATGGTTTCAGCCTTTAGCCTGTGCTCTATCACTCTCCTGTTTAGCTTTCTCCTGCTCTTCTGTCTCTTTTCTGTCAGACAGTCCAGCTCCAGCTTCCAATACAACGACTAAATAAATCCAAGAAATTTTCTGCTAAACTTCAACCCGATTGCGAAGCCTTCCAACCTTTTTTAGCATTTACATCATTTTAAGTTGTGGATTACAACCAGGTGTATATTTGGAGATGAGACTTTAAGATGGAAAGAATTGAAAATATATTTGTCTATCTGTCAGAGAAACATGTTGCGGTTTGTATCAGCGCTGTGTGAACTGTCTTCACTGATCCTGACTTACTGTCCGCTCTTGGAGAGGGCGTTGAGGTCAGGGAACAGCGAGGTGAGGCAGGTGAAGACGAGCGGCGCCTTCTCCTGGGTCCAGTCCAGGCAGCGCCGCCAGGGGAAGGATGACAGCGGCTTCTTGCTGGAAACCTTCTCCTGGAAAGGACTGTCGGTCTGTCGCGTCAGCATCTTCATCTGAGCAGCAACAACGAAGAAACAGGGATGAAAAAAGCAGTTTAAGAAGAATCACAGCTGTATCTGATGAGGCGCTCGTGTCCTCACCTCCTCCTTTAACTGTTTCCTCCAGAACTCCATCATGGGTTTGTGAGCTCCTTTAGTCGACCAGAGGGTTTTTAACGCGGCTCTGTAGCAGGACTTGCTCACCAACAGGGCAGCTTTGCTTTTCTTCCCCATCTTACGCTCTGTGCTCTTCTTATCTTTCAGCTTTGACTGAAAACACAACAACATATGATGAACTGGGCAATTAATTACAAATCAGATTAAATCACAATATGTTCAGCAAGGACTTGAGAATGGGCCCAGTATGTCTCCTGTTAGGAATGCCACACCCACAAATCAAGGACCTGCATAATCAAAAACTGTTAAATGTGTTAACCTATGCTGCACGGAAGACTTTATTGCTCAAATGGATTTCTCAAAAGCCACCAACTCTTTCAGACTGGCACAATGTTATATTTGACCTGCTTCCTATGGAGTATCTGACATATTGGTCCAGAGGGAAAATTGGAATATTTCATCATGTATGGACTCCGTTTTTTGACTATGTGGGACCAAGAATATGTGATGTATTCTGGAGGGTGCTTCCTAGACCAAGGAGTGATAGTTGAAAAGGTATGTAGAGGCTCTGTTGTCCATATTGGTTTATTTATTGTGTGTATTTATGTCAATTGTCTTTTATTTAGCATGTTGATTTATCATAAGTTGGTTATTCGAGACTGTGCTGTACCCTGTATACAAGTTTGTGCGTGTGTTGGGGGGGAGAAAATGTAAAATCTATGCAAAATGTGCGAAGATGTAAAATGCTATGTTAAAATGTTAATAAAAATATATTTAAAAAAATAAATAAATAAATCACAATATGACCTGTAGCTGTTTTCTAACCACAGACAGTGCATCATCTTTTAACCTGAAATCTGTCAGAATACCAGATAAACATTTTTGCAGTGGATATTTTATTTTTATCAGTGTCACTCAACTCTGTTTAACCAAAGAGACAAACTGTTGGAAACTACCTTTGCAAGAGAAACAATAGAAATGGTGAAAAGTGGCAAAAACAGCAAGAAGTAGTAACAAAAACTAAAGGAGGGGGGCTTTTCCTTTCAGCAAATTCAGGATGGTGAGATGCTGAGCATTGCATTTCAACGATGAGCTTTTCAACGAGTCCTACTTATTAAATCTCAGTCTTTATAATGATGATGCTCAGTATTTCATCACAATAAGTTCAAGGTGGCAAAAATAGTCAAAAAGAAAAAAAAATGGCAGGAAATTGGGGAAAAAACTTGGAAAATAGACAGAAAGTAAATAAAAACAGTGGCTGAAATGGGCAAAAAGCAGTAACAAGTAGCAAGAATAAAAATAGTATCGACATTTCCAGGAGCCTGATATTTTGTTTACAATATCCTTTTTATCGATTGTGTAATATCCTACTTTTCTGAGATATTAGATTTTGTGTCTTCATTATCTGTACGGCATAGTCGTCACTATTCAAGAAATAAAGGCTTGAAATAATTCACTCTATGTTTAATAAGTCTTTATGAAAAACCTGCCGATGTAGTAAGGTAAAGTTTCTTGTATTAAGTCATTAATCGCATTTCAAGAAACTTGACAAGCGAATTTTTTTGACTTGTTATAAGCAAATTAGACCTCATGTTTGTCTTAACATACTTTTATATGTTTGAGTTATGAAGTTACTTGGTCTTTGGTAAAGGGTCCTCTTTTTGGGTTTTCAGAATAAAATCCCCCTAATATTAAATTAATCCAGCACACAGACTTCTGACATATTGACACCACCTAACGATTGACTAATAATGATTTTATGGGTATTGAATATTAGATACTTTATGATGCTGAAAATAATAGAAAAAATCAGGTACTCTAGTTTTAATTTTGAAGGGTAAACTTGACATTTAAGAAATCAGACAGCCCCAAAATAGCTAATTCAAACACAGTTTACTTTCCTTTTTTTTCTAGCTAAATAAATTAAGGAATGTATTAACCCTGTGGTGCATGGTGGTCACTACAGTGGACTCCCATTTAAAAGTTTTTTACTCCTAAATTCAATGGTTCATGTGGTGGAAATTCATTTTAGCCTGTGTCAGGATATTTTTATTCTTCTTAAGGCCTGAAAAAATGTTTAAAGTTTTTTTTTTCCAAACATATATACATTTTTAAAAATGCTACAGACAAACATTTGAGGGTGAAAAAGCTTATAAACTATAGATTATTCAGTGTTAAAATGGATGAAAGAAAGTTTAAATGTTTCGCAAAGCATTAAAAAAAAGTACGAAAGAGGATTAGGGCCACTGAGAAAAAAAAAATCTAAAAAAAAAAAAAAAGTCAGAATTCTGAGATTAAAGTCAGAATTCTGACTTTAATCTCAGAATTCTGACTTTTTTCTCAGAATTCTGACTTTTTTTTTTTTTTAGATTTTTTTTTTTCTCAGTGGCCCTAATCCTCTTCCGTAGAATTCTGACTTTTTTCTCAGAATTCTTAGATTAAAGTCAGAATTCTGAGAAAAAAGTCAGAATTCTGAGAAAAAAGTCAGAATTCTGAGAAAAAAGTCAGAGAAAAAAGTCAGAATTCTGATTTTTTTTTTTTTTTTGGAATTTTTTTTTTCTCAGTGGCCCTAATCCTCTTCCGTAAAAAAGATAATTCATGAAATAAACAAAAAAAATCATACTAACATTAAGTTCATACTGTTTTGTGTTGAATTCTCAGTTACAAATATTTAAAGAAAAAAAATTGAAAACTTTTTTTCATGCCTCAAGACAAATAAAAACACTTTTAAGTTAGTTGTAAATTGGTTGGTGTTAATGTTTTGTATAATTGATGAGTTTATCCCATGGAGGTGAAATGTACCTTTAGTTACAGAATCACTCAGGTGTCAGTGAACTCACCTGTTGAGGAGGTTTTAACCATATGGACCTCTTCGTGTTCTGTTTGCGTTTGCATTTGCTCCTGATGAGCTGTGCACAGGCCTCACACATGAAGGACTTGTCGGTGACGGTGATGTCCGGGAAAACCCAGTGCACGGTGTCCGGGGTGGTGAAGGTGTACACCGCCCTCCGGCTGAAGCACCGGCCCTGCCGCTCGAACTCCCGCTTACAGCCGCAGCAGTGTCTGTCCTCCGGCCGCCGCGCGGAGCTCCGGCGGCGGCTGCTGCCTGCAGGAGGGCAGGGGGGTCCTGGTGGAAACACTGCCACTTTCTGAAGGTCTCCTGAAGTCTGTGGCTGAGCTGAATCCTCCACATCAGGTTCACCGGGACAGTCCACCTCCGCACCCACAGCCGGCTCCGGGAGCTCCACCGGCAGATTCGGCTCTGCCTCTCCCGGGGAAGTGAAGCCTTCCTGGGCGTGAGAGGCTGCGCCGTCCGCTGCCGCTGCTCCGGAGCTGGAGCCCGGCTCTGAGGAAGCTGCACAGCCCGCATAATCATGCTCGTTCGTTTCTGAATTTTGGCTGATTTCTTCTGCTTTTAAACTCGTCATTGTGACATCAAGTCTTAAATTCAGTGAACAGAGAAAAAGTCCTTAAAGCTCATGGAGGCAAAAACACAAACTCAGGTGAGAAACTCTCAGGTAACCTCAGGTCACATCCACTTAAAACTCCAACACCACAGCAGATTCAGATTTATGTGCAATAAAAGCAGAAGAGACACTAAGTAAAGATGTTTTAAATCAGAAAAAGAGTCCAGAGTTAGAGAAAACCTCAGATGAACAGGATGTGGACACTAATAAACACAACAGTTTCCGTTTTCATATCATGTGAATGTGGCAACAGGCGCCATCCAGTGTTAGGAGGTTAGTGCTAAAAATACATAATAAAGACACAAACATCTTATTTTAACCCTCTATTGCAGCCAGGGTTTATTTATTTATTTATTTTGCATTTTAATTAAGGAAAACAAGAATCAACATGTAATAATTAAAACCTTAATGAAACAGTGGGAAGAAAAACAGCCCACGTTTCATTTTGGAAGTTTATTTTACCAGATGTGAAAAAGAACAAGTCAACCAGGCAGACATAATCACCCACACTGCAAAAACTAAAATCTAAGAAAGTGTTTGTCTGAATTTTAGTAAGAATTTTCTTTTTATTCTTTATTCTGAGCCACATTCAACTGACCAGTCCAGAAAAATGTCTTATTTTGAGTTATTTTTTCTGTCGTTGCCCCTAAATTGTGTCCACATCAGACTATCCACCTCACTGTCTGTTTTTAAAACTCGTCTTAAAACCCACTTTTATTCCTTGGCTTTTAACACACCATGAGACTCGACTCTGTTTTAGTGTTTTATGGTTTGTTATTAGTTATTGTTTTACTTATTGTTTTTATTGTTCTTACATTTGTTTTTATTGTTCTTACATTTGTTTTTATTGTTCTTAAATTTGTTTTTATTGTTCTTAAATTTGTTTTTATTGTTCTTAAATTTGTTTTTAGGAACAACTAAACAATGAAACAATAACACGAGTGTTTATATCTGATTTTATCTTTGTTTCAATGTTTCTGTCCATATGTGTACAGCACTTTGTTTTCAGCTGTGGTTGTTTTTAAAGTGCTGTATAAATAAAGTTGAGTTGAGTTGAGTTGAGTTGATTTAGAAGCCAAAGTGACATCAAAATTTCTTGAAAAAAGGTAAAAAAAAAAACAAAAAAACCCACTTATCAATGCCTGCAGGATGGGGTAAGAAAAATTTGCTTGTCAAGTTTCTTGAAATGCAAATTATTTCTAGATACAATAAACTTTTTCCAACTCTTTTCTAGCAATTTGGACCTCATTTTTGTCTTTAATAACTTGAAATAAGACATTCATCTGGACTGGTCAGTTAAATGTGACTCATAAGAATAAAAAGACATTTTTTTTACGAAAAATAAGGCAAAAACACTTGCTTGGGTTTCATCTTTGCAGTGCAAAATATGTATGAGTTCATGCATAATCGCTCACTGAAAAACACTGGAGTTCAGATTATAAAAACTTAACTGAATCAACAAATGTTGGAAAAATAATGATGCAGAAAACAACTAAAAACAACCCTACTTGAAATTTTGTATTTCAATTCTGGTTAAATTGTCCCAAATCATCTCACGACCCCCATTGAGGTCAGGACCCCAAGGTTGAGAATGGCCCTGTGGTTATTTATAGGGGTCAATGACAAAAAGAGGGTCTAAAAAAGTATTTTTTAAAAGTTCTTTGAAAATGGATAAAAAACATATTTCTGAGTGAAGAATTATGTTTTCTAACAGATTTCAGTAGTTGACCAACATTTCAAAGTTTTTAGGTTCATTATTTTTTAGTATTTTTAATTTGAGCACCCAAAAATGTCAGGTGGCACAACCAAATATATGAAAATATATTTATATGTTCCTGTTATTTTTTCTGTGTGAAATTATTGGCAAATATCTCTCAAGTGTCTGTAGTGACTCATACATTTTCATTTTGTGTGTTTCATTTCTTTTATTTGTGAATAAGATAAATAATTTGATGTTAAAATAACATTTCACATTATTACATTGGTTGTACCACCTGACATGGAAATTGTTCCAGTCACCAATGAAGTGAAAAAACCTTTTTTATCAGTATTTCAGAGAAATCTACAAACTTTTCCACTTGGTCACAAANGTGAACTCACCTGTTGAGGAGGTTTTAACCATATGGACCTCTTCGTGTTCTGTTTGCGTTTGCATTTGCTCCTGATGAGCTGTGCACAGGCCTCACACATGAAGGACTTGTCGGTGACGGTGATGTCCGGGAAAACCCAGTGCACGGTGTCCGGGGTGGTGAAGGTGTACACCGCCCTCCGGCTGAAGCACCGGCCCTGCCGCTCGAACTCCCGCTTACAGCCGCAGCAGTGTCTGTCCTCCGGCCGCCGCGCGGAGCTCCGGCGGCGGCTGCTGCCTGCAGGAGGGCAGGGGGGTCCTGGTGGAAACACTGCTACTTTCTGAAGGTCTCCTGAAGTCTGAGGCTGAGCTGAATCCTCCACATCAGGTTCACCGGGACAGTCCACCTCCGCACCCACAGCCGGCTCCGGGAGCTCCACCGGCAGATTCGGCTCTGCCTCTCCCGGGGAAGTGAAGCCTTCCTCGGCGTGAGAGGCTGCGACGTCCGCTGCCGCTGCTCCGGAGCTGGAGCCCGGCTCTGAGGAAGCTGCACAGCCCGCATAATCATGCTCGTTCGTCTCTGAATTTTGGCTGATTTCTTCTGCTTTTAAACTCGTCATTGTGACATCAAGTCTTAAATTCAGTGAACAGAGAAAAAGTCCTTAAAGCTCATGGAGGCAAAAACACAAACTCAGGTGAGAAACTCTCAGGTAACCTCAGGTCACATCCACTTAAAACTCCAACACCACAGCAGATTCAGATTTATGTGCAATAAATGCAGAAGAGACACTAAGTAAAGATGTTTTAAATCAGAAAAAGAGTCCAGAGTTAGAGAAAACCTCAGATGAACAGGATGTGGACACTAATAAACACAACAGTTTCCGTTTTCATATCATGTGAATGCGGCAACAGGCGCCATCCAGTGTTAGGAGGTTAGTGCTAAAAATATATAATAAAGACACAAACATCTTGTTTTAACCCTCTATTGCAGCCAGGGTTTATTTATTTATTTTGCATTTTAATTAAGGAAAACAAGAATCAACATGTAATAATTAAAACCTTAATGAAACAGTTGGAGACATAATCACCCACACTGCAAAAACTAAAATCTGAGAAAGTGTTTGTCTGATTTTTAGTAAGAATTTTCTCTTTATTCTTTATTCTGAGCCACAATCAACTGACCAGTCCAGAAAAATGTCTTATTTTGAGTTATTTAGAAGCCGAAGTGACATCAAAATTTCTTGAAAAAAGTTTAAAAAAACAAAAAAACAAACACCTATCAATGCCTGCAGGATGGGGAAAGAAAAATTTGCTTGTCAAGTTTCTTGTAATGCAAATTATTTCTAGATACAATAAACTTTTTCCAACTCCTTTCTAGCAATTTGGACCTAATTTTTGTCTTTGAATAACTTGAAATAAGACATTCATCTGGACTGGTCAGTTGAATGTGACTCATAAGAATAAAAAGACTTTTTTTTTACAAAAAATAAGGCAAAAACACTTGCTCGGATTTCATTTTTACAGTGCAAAATATGTATGAGTTCATGCATAATCGCTCACTGAATAACACTGGAGTTCAGATTATAAAAACTTAACTGAATCAACAAATGTTGGAAAAATAATGATGCAGAAAACAACTTAAAACAACCCTACCTGAAATTTTGTATTTCAATTCTGGTTAAATTGTCCCAAATCATTTGGCAACCCCAGAAATCATCTCACGACCCCCACTGAGGTCAGGACCCCAAGGTTGAGAATGGCCCTGTGGTTATTTATATGGGTCAATGACAAAATGAGGGTCTAAAAACGTGTTTATAAAAAGTTCTTTGAAAATGGATAAAAAACATTTTTCTGAGTGAAGAATTATGTTTTTTAACAGATTTCAGTAGTTGACCAACATTTCAAAGTTTTTAGGTTCATTATTTTTTAGTATTTTTAATTTGAGCACCCAAAAATGTCAGGTGGCGCAACCAAATATATGAAAATATATTTATATGTTCCTGTTATTTTTTCTGTGTGAAATTATTGGCAAGTATCTCTCAAGTGTCTGTAGTGACTCATACATTTTCATTTTGTGTGTTTCATTTCTTTTATTTGTGAATAAGATAAATAATTTGATGTTAAAATAACATTTCACATTATTACATTGGTTGTACCACCTGACATGGAAATTGTTCCAGTCACCAATGAAGTGAAAAAACCTTTTTTATCAGTATTTCAGAGAAATCTACAAACTTTTCCACTTGGTCACAAATGTCATTTGGGCTCCTCTGGCTGATGCAGTTTCCTGTTTCCTGTTTTATTCTCTTCACTTTAAAATAAAAGTCTAATGTTACGGTTGCACCACCCTGACATTTGACAAGGTGAAAATTACGGGACAAAAGTTTTTTACATTTCTCAACAGCTTTAAAATTCTTTTTATTTGCAAAGAATGTTTTATTTAAAAAGGTTCAAGCATAAAATAATGCCACTGTATTTTTAATTTCCATTTACAATAACTGACATTCAATTTTTAGAGTTTAATTACTGTGGATACTTGTCAGGACGGTTGCACCACCTGACATTTTGGGGGTTTGAGGAACCAAAACACAAAAAAACATGTTATATTTTAATAGTTTAAAGATGTGTTCAAATAACACAGGTTTCATAGAATAAAGAAATACATGTGATGAAATACTCAATTCATGATGGAAGGAAATATTGCACTC
>RPOG01003389.1:29803-65073 GCA_008086565.1 Thalassoma bifasciatum
GAAGAATTATGTTTTCTAACAGATTTCAGTAGTTGACCAACATTTCAAAGTTTTTAGGTTCATTATTTTTTAGTATTTTTAATTTGAGCACCCAAAAATGTCAGGTGGCGCAACCAAATATATGAAAATATATTTATATGTTCCTGTTATTTTTTCTGTGTGAAATTATTGGCAAGTATCTCTCAAGTGTCTGTAGTGACTCATACATTTTCATTTTGTGTGTTTCATTTCTTTTATTTGTGAATAAGATAAATAATTTGATGTTAAAATAACATTTCACATTATTACATTGGTTGTACCACCTGACATGGAAATTGTTCCAGTCACCAATGAAGTGAAAAAACCTTTTTTATCAGTATTTCAGAGAAATCTACAAACTTTTCCACTTGGTCACAAATGTCATTTGGGCTCCTCTGGCTGATGCAGTTTCCTGTTTCCTGTTTTATTCTCTTCACTTTAAAATAAAAGTCTAATGTTACGGTTGCACCACCCTGACATTTGACAAGGTGAAAATTACGGGACAAAAGTTTTTTACATTTCTCAACAGCTTTAAAATTCTTTTTATTTGCAAAGAATGTTTTATTTAAAAAGGTTGAAGCATAAAATAATGCCACTGTATTTTTAATTTCCATTTACAATAACTGACATTCAATTTTCAGAGTTTAATTACTGTGGATACTTGTCAGGACGGTTGCACCACCTGACATTTTGGGGGTTTGAGGAACCAAAACACAAAAAAACATGTTATATTTTAATAGTTTAAAGATGTGTTCAAATAACACAGGTTTCATAGAATAAAGAAATACATGTGATGAAATACTCAATTCATGATGGAAGGAAATATTGCACTCAGACACACAAAAGGGGACGTTACGTCATTGACCCATATAGAATCGATTCCAAATTTTGCAGTGTCGCACGCCACTAAAGTGCGTCTTATTTTGAAAGGTTGTACCGGAAGTGGGGTCACCGTGTTGTTGTGATGAACCGTGATGGATGTTACTGAGGAGCTTTAACCCTCTGATATTTCTCCTACAGCAGCTTTCAGCAGAAATGGTTCTTTAGGAGGTAAGACAGGAATATTTAAATATTATTTAGTCTTTAAAAACTGACGGTTTGTTTGTGCTGTGCTAACTGTGCTAACTGAGGTTCTGCTGCTGATGCTGTTTTTGTTTCATTCAGACAGAGAGAGAGAGAGAGAGGAGGGGGATTTAGGGACCAAACAGCATCAATTACAGGTTAATATCAACACTTTAATGATGCAAATTCTCTTCAAACACACACAGTATGCACTCAGGTACTTATTATTAATATATAATATAAAAACATCATCTGACTGTAACAGCAGCTGCATTAACAGAGACTGTTTTACAAACCACCTGAGTCAATGACGAAACGTCCCTTTTTTGTGTCTGAGTGCAATATTTCCTTCCATCATGAATTGAGTATTTCAAGTGTACATAAAGAAATAAGATACTTTGGACACAATAAACTTGTGTAGAAATTTGATAATTTTATATTGTACAAAAAAACACAAAACCAAGGAGTTTGGGGGTTTTACAGTCCACCACGTTGACAGGACTGTTCATAGGTGTCATATTAAACTCTAAAAATTGAATGTCAGTTATTGTAAATGGAAATTAAAAATACAGAGGCATTATTTTATGCTTGAACCTTTTTAAATAAAACATTCTTTGCAAATAAAAATAATTTTAAAGCTGTTGAGAAATGTAAAAAACTTTTGTCCCGTAATTTTCACCTTGTCAAATGTCAGGGTGGTGCAACCGTAACATTAGACTTTTATTTTAAAGTGAAGAGAATAAAACAGGAAACAGGAAACTGCATCAGCCAGAGGAGCCCAAATGACATTTGTGACCAAGTGGAAAAGTTTGTAGATTTCTCTGAAATACTGATAAAAAAGGTTTTTTCACTTCATTGGTGACTGGAACAATTTCCATGTCAGGTGGTACAACCAATGTAATAATGTGAAATGTTATTTTAACATCAAATTATTTATCTTATTCACAAATAAAACAAATGAAACACACAAAATGAAAATGTTTGAGTCACTACAGACACTTGAGAGATACTTGCCAATAATTTCACACAGAAAAAATAACAGGAACATATAAATATATTTTCATATATTTGGTTGCACCACCTGACATTTTTGGGTGCTCAAATTAAAAATACTGAAAAATAATGAACCTGAAAACTTTGAAATGTTGGTCAACTACTGAAATCTGTTAGAAAACATGATTCTTCGCTCAGAAATATGTTTTTTATCAATTTTCAAAAAACTTTTAAAAAATACGTTTTTAGACCCTCTTTTTGTCTTAGTTTAAAGATGTGTTCAAATAACTCAGGTTTCATAGAATAAAGAAATACATGTGATGAAATACTCAATTCATGATGGAAGGAAATATTGCACTCGGACACAAAAAAAAGGGGACGTCACGTCATTGACCCATTTATATCAATCAATGATGAAGTTACAGGATCAACACAATTAGACATAAAATTAAGCATGGGAATAGAATTCGTAATTGTTTTTTTGGGGTTTGGGTTTTTAACTACTTTCAATGATTTAAGGCACTAATTCCCAACCAGTGGGTCTCAAAGGTAATGCAAGTGGGTCGTCAAACCATTTCCAGAATAGTATAATTTTTATGGGGAGGTTTGTGTAAACTTCCATCGCCATCCATCCCATAATATTCTCAATGTCATGTAAATCAGGGGAACATGTAAGATGATCCAAAAGAGTGAGATTTTTCCTCTGGAAGAAGAAAAGAAAGAAGTTCTTTGTCAGGAATTGTGAAGTGTTGTCCTGTTGGAAAACCCAGTCATTAGCACACAGAGCAGGGCCCTCAGTCATGAAGGACGTCTCCTGAACAACCGTCAGCTCCATTGTTCCATTGTTCAGAAAAAGCAGGTCATGATGCCCCCCTTCCTCCACGGTGCCGCCTAGAAAACATCTCAGTGGGATCTCCTCGTCATGACAGTAGCGTTGGACGCATAGACTGTATAATGAGTGGACGTGCTGCAGTATAGGTCATAAGCCCCGCCCCCTGGTGTCTGGCTGCAGTATAGGTCATAAGCCCCGCCCCCTGGTGTCTGGCTGCAGTATAGGTCATAAGCCCCGCCCCCTGGTGTCTGGCTGCAGTATAGGTCATAAGCCCCGCCCCCTGGTGTCTGGCTGCAGTATAGGTCATAAGCCCCGCCCCCTGGTGTAAAAGTCTGTAAATGTTTGTATCCAGTCAAAACTAAAATAATAATAATAATAATGCATTTTATTTAAAAGNTCTATCCCTCTGTCTGTATCTATCTCTCTGTCCCTGTGCCTCTGTATGAGTAGAGGTGGTGGCTGATGACACGCCAGCCGTGCAGGCCGTGCTAAAGGCAGACACTCGCCGTCTGAAGCTGTTGGAGGAGGAGAGGCAGTTGCAGGCTCTTCTGGAGAAAGGAGAGGACAGTGTGACGGAGAGGCTCGATAAGGTCAGTATCTGTCCATGACCACTGGAGGCAGCTGTTCACACCCATAGACTGTATAATGAGTGGACGCAACGACGTTGGGCTCAAACTGAAGCCTCCAGCAGATGCCCCGCTCCCTGGTGTCTGGCTGCAGTATAGGTCATAAGCCCCGCCCCCTGGTGTCTGGCTGCAGTATAGGTCATAAGCCCCGCCCCCTGGTGTCTGGCTGCAGTATAGGTCATAAGCCCCGCCCCCTGGTGTCTGGCTGCAGTATAGGTCATAAGCCCCGCCCCCTGGTGTCTGGCTGCAGTATAGGTCATAAGCCCCACCTCCCCATGTATTCCAGATATGAGCCGGGAAAACTTTAAAAAATTACGATACCTGGTAGAAACGTTTCTCTCATCTTTACTCTAAGGTAGTATGACGATGTCATCTGGCTGCATGGTGTTCAGGTGTTTTTTTTATCTGAGAAGTTGGTTTCTCATTAGTTATTAGACGTTAAAAACTGTGATATAAGTTTCGTTTTACGATAGTTGACAGCTGCCGTTCGTGAGTAGTTTTTATCGGGGATATAAGAAACTTCGGGAAAGAGCCAAAAAGAGACTAAACCTTCTGAAGAAGAAGAAATAAATATTTTTATTTCTCTTTTTTACTCTGCTCCTCCAGAAATTCTCTACTGCGCAGACTCTGGCTGCACAATGGCGGCTAGAGAAACGGGGTTTTTTGGCTTCAAAAACGTAGAACGGTGACAGGCGGAAGCACGCTGTCCATTCTATAAACAGTCATTGCTTGGACGCCATCAAGACCATCAAGGTTCAAGTTTTTCTTCTCAGAGAATCAAACTTTCTTCCACCTTTCAATGTCCCATGATGCTCTCTGTCAAAGTCCAAGCGGGTGATTTAGTGGAGGGAGACGAGGCTTTTGAAGAGGTTTTTGTTCTGATGGTTATTGGGCTGCAGTCGCCTCCAGTAACGACCTTCACTTGGGTCAAAGATCCTCACATGTCTTGATCCTCAGTCTCAGCGCTTGTGAAATGTTTTTTGTTCTACGACTTGACTTTTGTGTTCCATAACCTTCAGGATCTTTGAAGAAATTATGTTGCGTTGTGAGAGACTTTGCTTGTGCAGCTCAAAAATCCGTCCACGTTCAAAGAGGGAAAGATTTGTTCGTTTTTTTTTTTTACATGAGAAAAGTGCAAACCTGTCTGCATCCTGTGATAGTTTCTGTTCTGCTTCTCAGGTTTGTCAGGAAAGAGGCTGAGCTGACGCCATACCTCATATAACCCCTCTTTAAAAGACTTTCCCTTTTAATATTCTGTACGGCAGCTTATTGACATTAACATATTTAACAGTTACTCAGAGATTTCCAGGTTTTCTGCCTGAGCTGAGTTTCTGATGTAGGGTTGGATGAGAATAACTGGCTGAGCCGCTGTGTGAGCTTCATTCATCTTCATCTGAGTTCATTCATGTTTTTAATCTGCATTTGCTCCTGTTGGTCATGAAAGGGGGTCAGCAGCTTCTCACTGACAGTTTACGGACACATCAGGGACGCCAGACTAATCAGCCACATGATGTCTGGACCATAGCAACACAGCATCAGCTGGCTGCCCGTCTCCACGGCAACCGCCTCACAAGCTGTTCGTCCTCTTGTTGCAGGTGTTGGTGGAGACAGAAATGATCTACTCAGCAGTCTGACCCGAAGGGAACCAACGCAGAGAGACGGCAAGACGCCACAGAGCTGCTGCTGATGGAGAATGGAGACCTGGGTCACATGGTGTGTGTGTGTGTGTGTGTGTGTGTGTGTGTGTGTGTGTGTGCAGCTTTTACAACTGCATTGTGTTATAGCACAGGTTTGCTGCGTTCAAGGATGTTTCTCTACAAGAACATTATGTTAGGTTTGATTTATTCTAGCGGTGCCTTAATCCTGCATTATTTCCAATGGCCAGCAGGGGGAGATTCCAACGATAACAGAAATGGTGCTAATTTGATGATTCATTCATCATCTGCAAAACCTTTTTTCATGAGTTCATGAACCAGATAGTAGGGGTGAAGGATTTTAGAAAAGGATCTAATTGCGATTTTTCTGGCAGATATAGCGATTTCAATTGGATTCACGATTTTCTTTAAATCAAACTTGAGTGAAGTTTTCACGATGAGTAGTAACATTTACAAACTTGACAGAAAATTACATCAAACCATTGAAACATCTGAAGCTTTTACTCTAATGTGAGGATGAAAATAAAAACTGGGGGTAAGAATTGTTTCGAACTTTTAATTAAAAGCTCAATAATTTAACATAAAAAGTGAAAATTTTGAGAAATGAAGACAAAATTCTGAGACAAAAAAGTCAAGATTTTGAGATGAAACTTCTTAAGTTTAAGAAATCAGTTTAAGATCATGTGAAAAAAGTCCAAAGTTTCTCATTTAAGGTCAAAATTTTAAGATGACAAAAGTCGAAGATAAAAGTCTACATTTTGAAATAAAAGCAATTTTTTAAATAAAAAGTTAAAATTTTGATATAGAAAGTCGAATTTTAAAGATGTAAATCGAAATAATGAGACATAAATACAGAGGCAAAATTTTTTTTTTTTTAAAGATTTGTCCTGATACCCATCATTTTGACAAACTAATGACCAGATTTGTCTGTATCTGCTGTTCTGTCTCTGTCCAGATGGGGGAGCCAGTGAGTCTGAATGTAGGCGGTTGTGTGTACAGCACATCTCTGTCCACGCTGCAGCGTTACCCCGACTCAATGCTGGGGGCCATGTTTGGAGGAGACCTCCCCACCGTCAGGGACGCTCGCGGGAACTACTTCATCGACCGTGATGGTCCGCTGTTCCGGTGAGTGGGTTTGTTTTGTTTTCAACACCAAAACACACGTCTTTTGCATAGAGGGTATTTTTTCAATCAACGTAACCAAACTTTCAAAATGTTGAAACTATGTTTTGAGTTATATTTAGGTTAAAATAAAGTAAATGCATACATATGTTTTGTTACATTTGCTATGTGAAACCTAACCTGACTTGCCAAATGGACAGTTCCATATATCAGACATGAGGATATTTCACTGGTCCATCTGGAAAAGAGCTGTTCAAAAATGTTTTCAGAGGCGGGACCTTGAAAAAAAAACGGTCAGGAGAAGAAGAGCAAAACCATTGTTTCCTGTCAGAAAGTCTTTAAAAGGAACCCTGGCTACCAGAACGTCATTTTCCTAAATGATCAGTGTTTTTACCAGCTACATAAGAAGGATAATAAAATCTCTCAAAATATCTTAGTTTGTTTAAAATTTGAACAAATATTTTCACCTGTAGGCCGCCATTGTTGTTTACGCTGTAATAACGTCTGGGTAGTGATGTCATATGGTTGCACCGGGCTGGATCTCATACAGGATCATATAAGTCCTGGAGCGGACTTCAGTGGTTTCCAGAGGAAGTTTTGTGGGTTTGTGTTGGAAAATAGTCGGCACAGCATTTGGCTTTAGTCTCCGTTTATAATGACCCACACCTGTCAGCTCTTTCATCAGCATGGGCCGGCTAAATGCAGCAATGCTTCTGGGGAGAAGTGGCCAGAACATAGCCGCGGGTCCATGGGAAGTTGTTTACGCCCACAAGAGATTTCCCACAACTTCCTTCTTTTCTTGTCTTTTGGGAAGCTGTGCAGACTAACATCAGTCTCCTTGTTTCCTTTGGACTGAAAAGTNCACCCAAAAGCAGCCACATGTGGCATTATTATGTTTTTTTCCCTCCTCAAACCTCGTGACTTACGGCGACTAGTAGTGAGGAAACGGCCAAATCCAGATGCTCGGCACCAAGCAACCAATCTACATCATCAACCCAGAATGCATTGCTGCAGTAAAACAATGGCTGCGCCCGAAGGATAGAAACTGTGTTTTAAACTGTATTTTTTTTAAAGAAAAACAATTTTGTTATGTCTTTTAACAACAAATTCTAGTTTGAGACAAACATTTAAGCAGATTCATGTTAGTCCTTACAGTCGGAGTTCACTTTAAGTGACGTTCTCTGTTCTTCTTTGAAATATTTTTTTTTGTTTTCTTTTCTTTTGTTTTTGTCTGTTTTTGTTTGTTACTGTCACTGTTTGTTGTGTTTTTATGTTTTTTTGTATTCGTGGGACCCCCCCTAAAAACAAGATGTTGCATCTCTGGGGGCTTTCCCCAATAAATTCAAATTGAAGAAATTGGGTCCATTTCTGAAAAAATACTGAAGATATCGCCGCGTCCACGGAGACCGCTGCACACGCTGCCATTATTTTCAAACATTCAGAAGCTTTCCATTATCGTCACGACTTCAGCTCCCGCCTCTCTTCTCTGATTGGTCTGGTCAATATTGGACCAGGTGAAATCGTTTGTCAGTGGAGCTTGGCAAGATGATTCTGCAGGATCTCAGAAAAAGAATCAGGCAGGTTTATCTGCTCTGTAAAGTTAAGTAAAACCAGCTCATCACAGAGAAAGTAGGCAGGGTTCAGCTGGAGTCCTGATGATGGGAAAATGGCCATCCGGTCACCAGCTCAGAGAATGAAGTGTAGGTGCAGTTGGTGTCGTTGTCTTGACCCTTCAGTGAGACACTTAGAAGTCGAGTCGAGAGACCTAACTAGGCCAGAAACACAGACGACAGAGTCGATGTAGGAGTTGAAGGACGCCTGCAGTCTCGAGTGCGACGGCACACTGAAATTCCTTTGACTCGACGAGTCCTTCCTTCGACTGAAGATAGTCTAGCTCGGGGACTAGGTCACGGACCCCCTGGGGTTTGGGAACGAGCCCTATCCCACGGACTCTTACGAGGAGGTCGTGGAGCTGTCCAGCACCAGGAAACTTTCCAAGTACTCCAACCCTGTCGCTGTCATCATCACTCAGCTCACCATCACCACTAAGGTCAGAGCCAGCAGCGTTTCTGAGCGATTACGTGTCAGAGAATTATTGGGGACTGGAAACAAGAGATGACCAGTGTTGGGCAGTAATGGATTACGTGCAATAATATTACTTTTACTAGTGGGTCAATGACGTGACGTCCCTTTTTTTGTGTCTGAGTGCAATATTTCCTTCCATCATGAATTGAGTATTTCATCATTTGTATTTCTTTATTCTATGAAACCTGTGTTATTTGAACACATCTTTAAACTATTAAAATATAACATGTTTTTTTGTGTTTTGGTTCCTCAAACCCCCAAAAGGTCAGGTGGTGCAACCGTCCTGACAAGTATCCACAGTAATTAAACTCTAAAAATTGAATGTCAGTTATTGTAAATGGAAATTAAAAATACAGTGGCATTGTTTTATGCTTGAACCTTATTAAATAAAACATTCTTTGCAAATAAAAAGAATTTTAAAGCTGTTGAGAAATTTAAAAAACGTAATTTTCACCTTGTCAAATGTCAGGGTGGTGCAACCGTAACATTAGACTTTTATTTTAAAGTGAAGAGAATAAAACAGGATTGTCCTTTGACGTAGTCGGTCTCCTCGGGTTTACTGTAAACACTGGTTCACCTTTTCAAACATCTAAAGAGACTTTATGACTATTTTTTCCAAAAAAGTGAAGTAACCACTGACGAACAATTTCCATGTCAGGTGGTACAACCAATGTAATAATGTGAAATGTTATTTTAACATCAAAATATTTATCTTATTCACAAAGAAAAGAAATGAAACACACAAAATGAAAATGTATGAGTCACTACAGAAACTTGAGAGATACTTGCCAATAATTTTTTTTCTCAGGTCAAATCAATGTTGGAGTCCATCTCCAGCAGCTTCACAAAGTGGAACAAACACATGATGGACACCAGAGACTACCAGGTGTCTTTCACCTTTGGACCATGTGACCACCAACAGGAAGTCAGCCTGCGTGTCCACCTGCTCGACTTCATCTCTAAAGCTGTAAGTCGCCGTTTTCCTGTCACAATCTAAAAAGAGGACGCTCCAGTTTTGGTGTTTGGTTGAATTTGTCGTTGCGTTTTTCAGGGTTTCACGATACGCAACACACGTGTTCATCACATGAGCGAGCGGGCCAATGAGAACACCGTGGAGCATCACTGGACGTTCTGTAGACGGACTCACAAAATCAACGACTGATTTAAAAAAAAAAAAAACTCATGCAAAGACTTTTGAAGACGACACCAGACTGTCCGCACAGAGAAAGAGGCTGACTGTTTGTTGTCTTGTTTTGATCTTTCTCTGTTTCTTCTGAGCTGAAGCACAATTTGAGGTTAGTGGAAGGCTTTTACTGTCGCCACATTTGATATATGTGTACAACTTTTACTCTGTCATCTTTACAATGTGGCAGCTCTTTAATGATTAAAGCTCCTCTTGGAAGTTTTCAGCTGGTGATGAAACAAACTGGAATTATTGTTAAAGCATCTCAGTGATTTGATAAAGCAACACCCAATGTTGGAGCTCTACAACTGGGCGATTTTCATGCTCTTGGTGCTGCAATGGTGGAAATCCCATCAGTTAGGGTTGCTAAATTTCAAAATAAAAGCATGAAAAATTACAGTTCTTAAAAACCAGAGTAATTATTGTTGCAATTGCAATAAAAAACCCAGCAGCTACCTTCAGTCTTAAGAAATGAAGCTGATGAGGAAGTATTAAAACAACTGCAGTTCCTCATGTGACCACTAGAGGCTGTCCCCAGACGCACCAGAAGCCACATACACACCCATTCGAAAAGGCTGATCTTTACATCCTTATAGACTTGTACAAGAAACTGTCTTGGTCTGAATAGCCTTTTTCTTTTTCAGCACAAACTATGTGGGATGATTTTTTATACAACTCATTCATTTGTTTTGATATGAAAGTTACATTTTTTTGCACATTTAGAAGCCGGCTGAGCTGCTTACTATGAAGGTAAAAAAAAACCCACCAAAACTTCATCTCTTTGCCTTTGGTAAGGTTGTCTCAAGATGAATTTAAGCTACCATGTCCAATAAGGCCACTGCTGGCAACTATGTGTATGTGTTTAACAGTTTATGTAAAAAAAAAATCATTATCCTTTACAGCTGTGGTGTTTGATAGTCTACATATGTCTTTCCACTTGTTGTATGGTACTATTAGGATGTCTTTAGCTCATCAGTTGTATTACAAATTTGTTGTAAATCAATTTGTCCTGATTGTTATTAAATAAATTTAAACATGCACTTCAGTATACTTTGACTTGTGGCAAACACCAGAGCTCATCATTATGTGCAATCATTACACTAATGGAACCATTAGTCTTAAAGTGTCGTTATGGAACAGCCCATTTGGCGGTAGTGATCGCCGTATGCACAGCCAACCAAATGCACCATGAAAGAATGGCAGGTGCAGGACGCCATATGTCAGGGAAACCCCCTGAAAACAACAATCCAACAAGTTCAAATTATGCATGCCTACACATAAACAGGCGAGCGGTAACAGTGACTGAGAGAACATCCAGAAAAAAAAACTTTTTTTAATGTAAGAAATGAACAATTCATTACAATACAGAACAGACAAAAGTGGTACAATCCCTTGGTTAGTTTGTTAACCTGAAATTCAAGCACAGCTTCACTGGGGCCGTCCTTCATTGGTGTTTCAATGACTAGTTCCAGACACCTGAAGAGGGCTTTCCGGCAACTTCTACGACCCAGACAGACCCTCCTCTGCCCTTAGCCCCATGTGTTCGATGGTGTGATACAATGTGATGGTTTGTAAGCAAAAGTGAATCAGTTTACAGGGTGGTAAATGAAAACCCTTGTTATGGTAGGGGAAATCAGAAATAGGGGGAGGGGAATGGGATGAAAACCCTGGTTGGAGTAGAAACAGCTGTTATCAGCTTGCCAATCATCAAAGATAACAAGAAAGGGAGAAAGGGAGCGTTTGGCAAAAGCATCTGAACAGCTTAGGCCCGGTTTACACGACAACGTTTCACAGCGTTTCACCCTGTAACGCAGGAAAACGCAATGAAAAAATTTGCGTCTACACGGAAAAGCTGAAGGACTGAAACGCTGTAGAGCGCATGTCAGGCCTGGAGTTGGAAATATAACTGGCAAAGCTGCATGACAACAGTATAGAGGCTGAAGAAGAGGTGAGCTGATCATCTAGTGCAGTGGTTCCCAATCTTTTCCAATTCAGGGCCCACTTTTAAGTCTCAAAAATTTTTCGCGGCCCACCTCTGACCATATAATTATGGGGGCTGTATAGCGCCTTGTTAGCGCTTGATTTGTAACTAAGACCTGAAGAGTAAGAAAAAAATGTAATAAAACCCAAAATGTGATAACTGGTCAATGATGTAACAGATGCTGAGCCCAGAAGGTAAAAGTCATTTGCCCACAATATAACAACTTGTTAAATGTTGGGTCAGTGATTATAGTCTTGGGATAAACAACATTTGTTTAATCAAATTTCAGGGTTTGTTAAATTTGGGGTCATGTTACATGTTGGGCTTTAACTTGCCCTCTTCAAGGACTTTTCTTATATACAAACGTTTGAACATGTTGAATATCCTCACACATGTAACCAAGTTTTAATATTTAAACATTATTCTGTACATTTGTATCTTTATATAATTACCCTTCATTAAAATTCAGACTATTTTGAAAATGATTTGGCGGCCCACTTGCAATATCTCCGCGGCCCACCAGGGGGCCACGGACCACAGGTTGGGAATCACTGATCTAGAGATTATATTAAAAACTTCTTCTCTAATTGCAGAAATAGTGCAATAAATGCATGTTTTGGAAGTAGTCCATCAGTAGCTTCAGCAGCAGAAGAACGAAACGGTCGGTCGCTGTTGTTGTGTTTTTGGTTCATGCCTGGCACAGTGGAGACATTGCACATGCGCAGAGCTGACGTCAGCGTATCATGGGGAAACCCAGGCTAAGTGTTTACATGGAGACAGTGAAAACTGTGTTTTCAAAAGTTCGTATTTTTGGTCGTCAAAAAAGCTGTTTCTGTGTAAACGAGAGGCTAAAACGCAACAAAACTTTTGCATTTCATCCAAAAACTGTTCTGGTGTAAACGGGGCCTTGACATGTGTAGTGTTTCTGAGCGCACAGTTGAAGATCTCAAAGAAAGTATAAGCAATATGAAAGCTGCTTTGAGGAACAAGTACCCCAGCAATGACCCAGTTACTCAACGAATAACTCTAAAAGCAATCGTTTCATGAAGTCCAACATTTCACTCACGTCTTGGAAGAACCCAGACGCATAAAAGCGATGGACCAAGCAAACTTTCAACACTGACATTAGCAAGTCTTGCTGAAAAATGTGTCTCTTTATTCTAAATTTGCTGTTAAGCTCCACATCATTATGCTTTTCCAATAGATTAGTTTGATCTTTTTGCGTATCAGGAATGCACAAGCATGTCCGCCATCCCTTCACCGTTAGTATAAACGCTCTCTTTTCTTTGCTAATGGCTGGATGTACCTACAGACCTTGGTTGTTTCAGTCTGAAATACCTTTAAGTCAAACCATCTGAAGTTACTGAGGATTAATTTTGGACCGCAAAAACATCTGTTGGGTTTTCTAATGTAGCACTTCTGTTTTTCCCTCAGTTGACTTCACGTTGTCAAAGTCAGACAGGAAGTTGCTGGGAGAAGTGATCGGGGGTTTGAATCACAGGGTCATGACCTGTAGCCTTTGTTTGTGTTGCCCTTTTTGCTCAACTGAGCTCCCAAGAAGAGAAGAGAGAAGAGAACTAAACAGAAGGTTTAGTCTCCTTTTGGCTCTTTCCCGAAGTTTCTTATATCCCCGATAAAATCTACTCACGAACAGCAGCTGTCAACTATCGTAAAACGAAACTTATAACACGGTTTTTAACGTCCAATAACTAATGAGAAACTAACTTCTCAGAAAAAAAACACCTGAACACCATGCAGCCAAATGACATCATCATACCACCTTAGAGTAAGGATGAGAGAAACGTTTCTCCGCGGTATCGTAATTTTTTTAAGTTTTCCCGGCTCATATCTGGAATACATGGGGAGGCGGGGCTTATGACCTATACTGCAGCCAGACACCAGGGGGCGGGGCTTATGACCTATACTGCAGCCAGACACCAGGGGGCGGGGTTTATGACCTATACTGCAGCCAGACACCAGGGGGCGGGGCTTATGACCTATACTGCAGCCAGACACCAGGGGGCGGGGCATCTGCTGGAGGCTTCAGTTTGAGCCGAACGTTGTTACGTCCACTTATTATACAGTCTATGGGTGCACCAGGGGCAAAATTTTAAACACAAACCTGTTAGTAAATGCTACATAAACACTTCAATGAGCTTTTGAGCATCTTCAAGCATCCAGTTTTATTTATTTGTATAACTACAATATCTGTGCTATCCCTATCTAAGATTTGTTTCATGCAAAAAGTTGCTT
Source organism: Thalassoma bifasciatum (assembly GCA_008086565.1). NCBI lineage: Eukaryota > Metazoa > Chordata > Actinopteri > Labriformes > Labridae > Thalassoma > Thalassoma bifasciatum. The sequence continues at coordinate 43,614 of RPOG01003389.1, forward strand.
TGAGGACAATAGAATGATTGGAAACATGGGAACGACTTGCCAAATGTTTACAGGTTGGGATTATCAGCGACAGGACATCGAGGAATTCTGTTCTATCAACTGAGCTAAACCAGCGCTCCAAGCATTTTTACTCTTTCAGCTATTCAATAAATTATTGTCTCTCACTGCCAGATATGAGCCTAACTCTTCAGATAGACCGTGTTATTTTAAAAAGACATTGGTGGTCATCTGAAGGTGAATGAGCTTTCATAACGTATTTTTTTAAGAGATAACTTTTTGGGCTTTTCGTTTTTACTTGACAGGACAGATTGAAGGTGAGATGTAACTGAGGTGTTAACATCGCGCCTTAAACTGAGAGTATGAAGAGGGTGTTACAGAGACGAGACGGGATCACTGTGAGCCGACGGATCGTCTGAGTGTGTGTGTGTGTGTGTGTGTGTGTGTGTGTGTGTGTGTGTGTGTGTGTGTAGCCCCCGCTGGATGTTCTGTCACGCCTCTGCGTCGCAATAACCCAATGTGACATGACATAAAATATCCAGAGAAAACTAAAGGGAATCCTGCAGACTACGATTCAAAGGGATGGTTTATGCCATCAACAGCTGCGGAAACGGTCGAATTTACCAAAGAATAAAAAAAATATCGAACATAAAGAGGTAGCATCATGTCTTTTTTTTTCTAATAACTGACATAAATATTAAGATAAAAAGTTGGAGATTAACACTAAGGATGAGTTAAGTTTTAAAATGTGAGGTGGATGATGGAGATGTTATCCTTGATTGAAACCACCAGATGCTTTTTAAAGGCCTGACTGAAAAATCTGGCGCGATTTCAGCAATATCAACGCGAAATACTGTGACATCATCAAACGAGGAATCTTCTTAGCGGGTAAAATTTTATTCCTTCTCAAAAAAAAAAAAAAAAAAAAAAAAAAAAGAGTAATACACCAACGTCGCGCTTTAACAGTGAATGAAGCCTCCAGACAGCTGGGCTCCGGAATGTCGGGGGAGGTTCTAGAATGCTGAGTTCTGAAATGCTTTGAAGTTTCTTAAAGAGACAGTAGCGAAAATAAAGTTGAGTTTAACTTCTAAAATTTAAAGAAATATGTGTTTGATGAGTCAGGGAACTCTACATGGTTTTTCTTTTTGTTTCCAAGTCCCATCGGTTTTACCCGTGTCACTAAAGGAGGAGAGTTTGTTATATAGCAGAGTTAGCTTTTACTCTTTAATGTAAACTTTAGGGAAATAAATGCAAACAAGGACTTTTTTTTTTTTTGCATAACCAGTCAGCTCATATGGTAAACAGAATTTAAAGTAACATCTCCATGTGTCAGCACACATCTCTGTGTGCTTACATTTATTTGTTTATTTATTTACTTTTTGTCTGGCTCCGGTGAAATATGTAAAGACATGAGTAGGTGGTGATACTGACGTACTTAAAGGTACTCATATGACTGTTTCATTTGGGTATTTATGTTACACCCCCATACTTAAACTAATATCAGGACTACACAAAAATCAACAACCTCGGTCTGCCGGAATCCTGCCAGAAATATTGTCAAAAAATGTTTACATTAACATAGATTTAACTCAAAGTTGTCCAGGAAGAAGCCTCATAAATGCATACTACTTTAATAATTGCAAAAATGTCCTTTTCAAACAAATCTTTGTATGTACCATAGAACAGCAATTCCAAACCTGTGGGCTGCGGCCCCCTGGTGGGCCGTGAAGGTATTGCAGGTGGGCTGCCATATCATTCCCAAATTTGTATGTTTGTAGTGGAGTGTAATTATGTAAAGATACAAAATACAAATAAAGAAAGAAAGATACAGATTTACAGAATAATGTTTTAAATGTTGAAACTTAGTTATGAACTTGGTTAGTAAATTAAAAATGTTCAGATATTCACATGTAAAAAATGGTTAGTGCCCAATAGGTAACGTGACCCAACAACGACTCAATATTTGATAAAGAAAAAAAAAAAGTAATTAAACCCAAATTGTGATAACTTGTCAAAACTATTAAAAAAAGTTCTGAGCCCGAAGCGCTAGAAAAAGAATGTATGAAACGCCAAAATGTAATTACTGACTCAAACTGTAACAAATTGTTATATTTTGGGCACAAAGTTGTTTTGTTTTGGGCTCAGAATCTGTTACATTATTGACCAGTTATTACATATTGGGTTTCATTACAGTTTTTTGATTACATTTCAAGCTCAAACTGCTGAGCCCGGCATGCAAAAACTATCAAATAAAATAACCCCGTAAGGTAATAACTAACCCAAAATGTAATAGGTCGTTACGTTTTGGACAAAAAAGAAAAGCTGTCACGTCTTGAGCTCAGCATCTGTTTTCTAATGCTGCCATTTTGGCCGGGCCTTGCTTATAAAGAGATAATTTGATCTCAAGCGACCTGCCTGGTTAAATAAAGGTAAGATAAATAAATAAATAATTGACCATTTATTTCATTTTGGGTTTTATTACATTTTTGAATACATTTCAGGCTCAGCACTTTTGTTACATCACCAACCAGTTATTAAATATCAGGTTTTATTACTTTTTGGGTTGTTGTTACAAACAAGGTTCTAATAAGACATTTTATATCCTTATTTATTGGGTTATAGGTGGGCCACAAACAATTTTTGAGACTTAAATGTTGGAAAAGGGTCAGAATCATTGCCACAGAACATACACAAAATTAGGGCCGGGGGATGTAATGAATATATTGCAAGTCGTTGCACATGGGATGTATAAAATGACTATATCGCAAACATCAAGTATAAACTGTCAGGTATATGTTTTGAGATTTCAGTGTGTAATTCCCTTCTTTGTTGCGTTTCTGTGACTCTCATGACCAAATTCTTTTTATAAATATGAAACGTTGTTCCAGATTAATTAATCTGAATAAAATATTTTACTGGAACTAAAAATACATAACTATATAAAGTGAGTTTTGGAATAAAAGGTTTGTTAAACTTGACCTGATTTAGATTTTTCCTTTTTTGGCTGCAAATTTTATAAATCTGACTCAAAGATCTGGTTGAATCATTATATTGGCGTGATTTTATTAATTCAAGGGTTGAATTGAAGAGTAAATATAGTGATTTACAAGAGAAATAATAAAAAAAACCCGTATATATATATGTCCTGTAACGCGATAAAGCCAAAAAATATCAAGGTTTTGATTTTAATTCATAATGTGCAGCACTGATGTCCCCCGTATCACAAAGAAAGGTTCATGAAAGGCTTCTATATTTGTGAAATTGTGAGGAAGTGCCCTCTATTTGTCTTTTTTATGCTTTAGAATAGTCTACTTTGTGTTGTTTTTACCTTTTTCCTTTGGGTTGCCTTGTTTGCTGTTCGGTCAGACCACAAACACAAAAATAAGCTTAAGCTCCGCCCAGTTCTGACGTCACCACATATATTACCAGGAGAACTGTTCAATTTCAAACAAAAACTGAGATAATACGTTTTTAGTGACTTAAACTTGTTTATTTTTATGTGAAAGTAAGTATTACTCAAGTATTAGTCATGATTTTTCCCTTTTTGGCTGCAAATTTTATAAATCTGACTCAAAGATCTGGTTGAATCATTATATTGAGGTGATTTTATTAAATTAAAGGTTGAATTGAACAATGAATATAGTGATTTACAAGAGAATTAAATTAAAAAACGAGATATATATGTATCCTGTAACGCGATAAAGCCAAAAAATATCAAGGTTTTGATTTTAAGCCATATCGTGCAGCACTGAAGTCCCTCATATCACAAAGAAAGGTTCATGAAAGGCTTCTACATTTGTGAAATTGTGAAGAAGAGCCTTCTATTTGTCTTTTTTCATGCTTTAGAATAGTGTACTTTGTGTTGTTTTTACCTTTTTCCTGTGGGTTGCCTTGTTTGCTGTTCGGTCAGACCACAAACACAAAAATAAGCTTAAGCTCCGCCCAGTTCTGACGTCACCACATAGATTACCAGGAGAACTGTTCAATTTCAAACAGAAACTGAGATATTACGTTTTTGGTGACTTAAACTTGTTTATATTTATGTGAAAGTAAGTATTAGTCCAGTATTAGTCATGATTTTTCCCTTTTTGGCTGCAAATTTTATAAATCTGACTCAAAGATCTGGTTGAATCATTATATTGAGGTGATTTTATTAATAAAAGGGTTGAATTGAACAGTGAATATAGTGATTTACAAGAGAATTAAATAAAAAAACGAGATGTATACATATCCTGTGTCGCTATAAAGCCAAAAAATATCAAGGTTTTGATTTTAAGCCATATCGTGCAGCACTGAAGTCCCTCATATCACAAAGAAAGGTTCATGAAAGGCTTCTACATTTGTGAAATTGTGAGGAAGTGCCTTCTATTTGTTTTTTTTCATACTTTAGAATAGTCTACTTTGTGTTGTTTTTACCTTTTTCCTGTGGGTTGCCTTGTTTGCTGTTCGGTCAGACCACAAACACAAAAATAAGCTTAAGCTCCGCCCAGTTCTGACGTCACCACATATATTACCAGGAGAACTGTTCAATTTTAAACAAAAACTGAGAAATTACGTTTTTGATGACTTAAACTTGTTTATATTTATGTGAAAGTAAGTATTAGTCGTGTTTTGAACGTTTGTGATCGGTTTAAGCTGGGAGTATTTACGGTCACTCATACCCGTTCCCCACCCCCACCCCTCGGCGGGGTTACCAGAGCCCGCCCCCTCCGCTCTCTCCCCGGCAGCCTCCGCCTCTCCTCTCCGGGTCTGTCATCCACACCGCTGTTGTTGCAGCCATTTTACCGTGGAGCGTCGGCAACAGCGGCGACCGGAGGATGCCGAACCAGCAGCGTTGAACGGTAATTTTCCCCTCTGGTTGTGAGCTCTCGTTCGCGTGTGTAACCCTTCCGTTACCGACTTCACGGCTCGGTGGGGCGGATAGTGGCGGGCTGAGGGCCAGGCCGATGACCGGGCTGAGGGAACTAAGAGCCGCTCAGACAGAGGAAAGATTACTGGGAGAGTGTTTGGCGACCAGAGCTTTTCTCTGCCACTTCACAAGTCTGTGTTAAAAAATGGCGACGTTTCCTAACTAACCACTGAAAGTGTGAATTGGCTTCTATGTGGGGAAAAAATGTGAGTATTTTTGATTACTGTGTAAAGGTGCTGACTGTTTCTGTTTCCAATATTAAACGCGCGTTTGTGTGTTCGTAAGGGGGGCGCTCGAGAGCTGAAACAACGTATGTTTGCGCATGTTTTTTTAGCGTAACTCTAACTATTGTAGCTTTTGGTTAGCCTTTCATATCAACTTATATGGCTGTTAAAAGAGTGTTTTAATGTTTCTTTGTTCTTATCAGCGAGCTGATCTAAGTTATACAACCTAGCTAGTTAACTGGGGATAGTCTACTACACTGTTTCCCAAACTGTGGAGAGCGCCGCCCTGGTGGGCCACGTAAGCATTTCCAAAAAAGTATGTTTAAATAAAAATCAGTTTCATTTTGAAGGAAATTAAAATTACACAAATATTTTAAAAAATTTATGTAAAAAGGAGGCGCTGACCATTTGTGTTACCAAAATACTACACCAGTTTGTGACGAGGGCGCTCGAGAGCTGAAACAACATATGTTTGCGCATGTATTTTTAGTGTAACTCTAACTATTGTAGGTTTTTGTTAGCCTTTCATTTCAACTCATATGGCTGTTAGAAGAGTGTTTTAATGTATCTTTGTTCTAATCAGCGAGCTGCTCTAAGTTATAAGAGCTAGCTAGTTAACTGGGGATAGTGTACTACACTGTTTCCCAAATAGTGGAGTGCGCCGCCCTGGTGGGCCACGTAAGCATTTCCAAAACAGTATGTTTAAATAAAAATCAGTTTCATTTTGAGGAAATTAAAATTACATTAATATTTAAAAAAATTTATGTAAAAAAAAAGAAGGCGCTGACTATTTGTATTACCAAAATACTACACCAGTTTGTAAGGGGGGCGCTCGAGAGCTAAAATAACGTATGTTTGCGCATGTTTTTTTAGAGTAACTCGTACCGTTGTAGCTTTTTGTTAGCCTTTCATATCAACTCATATGGCTGTAAGAAGAGTGTTTTAATGTTTCTTTGTTCTTATCAGCGAGCTGATCTAAGTTAAACAAGCTAGCTAGTTAACTGGGGATAGTCTACAACACTGTATCCTAAACTGTGGAGAGCGCCGCCCTGGTGGGCCACGTACACATTTCCAAAATAGTATGTTTACATAAAAATCAGTTTCATTTTGAAGGAAATTAAGATTATACAAATATTTTAAAAAATTTATGTAAAAAGGAGGCGCTGACTATTTGTGTTACCAAAATACTACACCAGTTTGTGTGGAGGGCGCTCGAGAGCTAAAACAATATATGTTTTGCATGGTTTTTTTAGCGTTTTTCTGAAGGTTGTAGCTTTTTGTTAGCCTTTTCAATCAACTCATATGGCTGTAAGAAGACTGTTAAAATGTTTCTTTGTTCTAATCAGCGAGCTGATCTAAGTTATACAACCTAGCTAGTTAATTAGGAATAGTCTAACACTGTTTCCCAAACCGACAGACTGCGCTGCCCTGGTGGGCCACGTAAGCATTTCCAAAGTAGTATGATTTTTGTGCGGAGGTTATTATTTAAAGATACAAATACACAGTAATTTTTTAAATAAAAGTCAGTTACATTTTGAAGGAAATTAAAATTGCTAAAATATTATATAAATTTAAAAAGTCCTTTGAGAAGGCATGTTAGAGGATACTGACTATTTATGTTGCCAAAATTCAACATGCGTTTGTAAGGAGGGGGCGCTTGCAAGCTAAAATAATGTTCATTTGCACATGTTTTTTTTTAGCTTGACTCTTACTAGTTTAGCGTTTTGTTTGCTTTTCTTATCAACTTGTATGGCCGTAAGAAGAGTGTTTTAAAGTTTCTTTGTTCTTATCACTGAGCTGATCTGAGTTATACAACCTAGCTACTTAACCAAGAATAGTCTAACCTGACCTTCTGACTCTCTGTTTCCCAACTGACAGACTGCGCTGCCCTGGTGGGCCAACAAAGCATTCAAAATAGTACCATTTTTGTGGCATGGTTATTGTGTAAAGATACAAATACAGAATCAGAATAAACTTTAATCGCCAGGTTTGCTTGAACATACAAGAAATTTGTTTTAGTAAACTGTGCTCTCTTGTAAAAGGTGATAGTAAGGCATAAAGGAGAGAAAAATAATAACAACAATAAAAGCAATTCACATACAGAATATTATCATCAACTATAAACAAAAAGAATAACAACAACAAGAATAACATAACTAATATTTACATGCTGAAAGAATATGATAATAGTTTAGTGTTGAATAAAAGATACTGAATTAATATGAGGTAGTTTTTCAAAGTCTCCATATTGTAGTAAAATAATAACAATTTTTAATACAAGAATGTACATTCTGCTTTTGCTTTACACAGCTGTTACATTAAATGTATGTGTTTATTCACAGTATTATTTGGGGTTGTAGTGCAGCAACAGGTATGAAACTATTATGGTTTACTGTTCATTCCAGTGACAGCCTGGGAAAACACACAGTAAAAAAACAGCCCTACGTCATCAAAATTGGCTAGGGTCTGAAACACTGATTTTGCTATTGACATAGTGGGGTTGAATTTTTTCTTACTCAGCAGGTCAGAAAATATTAGGGTCATGAGTTTGTCCAATCAGATGCATGACTCAGATCACGTGAGTGACGGGCGACCTGTAACTGTTCGACATGTAGCTCAACAATTTTCGCTAGACTGTTGTTTTCTCTTTGGGTGAACTGTGCCATGCAGCTCCGCTTTTCAAAAAAAGACAGCGCCACCCATTGAAGTGGAGTGAGACACTCTTAGCCAGTAGTCTGAATCTCTCTTTTTGCACCTGCAGACAAAGACTTGATCCCAGCTTTGATGTTGTAATTGAGGTACGACCTTAGTTTGACAGTGGTGTGAAATTTGCTTCATGTATCCAACCTCAGGTAACCAGATTTGAAAATATAAACTCGTTATTATTATGATGATATTTGAAGCAGTTCTGTGTCTACATGTAGTTCTCTGACTTGTGATACTTGGTGGTTCTGTTTGCTTGATTTTGGTGAGATGGTTTCTGCTTTATTGACACAGGTTTAGGTCTTCAAATTTCAGTCTGTAAATGTCCATGCCACAGATTGTGTCTAATTTCTCCTCAAATGACATCTGTCCTTTGAATATCTGTCCACTTGCTGATGTCTGCCATCCACTAACTGTCTTCTTACAAACCTTGGAGTCGTTAAACCATCCGTCAAAGTGAGATTATTTGGGGTAAACAAAGATATTTGTCTTTCTGAGTGTCCCCCTCATGTGACTTGACAAACTATTCTAATCAGCGGTACTTCCAGTGCCAAAATGTGCACAGCACTTACTGTTTACAAATATTAAGGGATCTGTTGTGACTGTGACTAATTGTGAGTTTTATGCAAATTAGTCACAAATTTATTGAAACAATTGAGCTTTTCCATCTCCGCTAAGTCAAGACAAGCTAACTGATGACCAGGCAGTCACATATTAGCCATGTACTTCAGGGACTACAACTGATGAAAGACGTAAGCTTGGAGAATCCAGACCTCAAAATAGCCGTTATCACCTTTACCATTGAAGGACAAAGAACTGCTCTTGCTACCTCGCTAGCTGGCCAATTCGTCTGCTCAGCTAACATTGCGATTTTTAATTTGAGTCACGGCAACATTATTCATTTTTAAACTCTGTGATCGCCAGCTACTGAATGACGTTGAAACCAGGTACTTTCTCTTTAAAATGAACTTCTTTGTCTTTTGATAGTCTGCTAATTTAACTTATGTGACTCAAAGGGCAATGATGACTGGATGGAATTGATATATTCTCAGTAGCCCACAAAAAGAGGAGGCTGCATAGGTCTGTAAGACATGTATTGCCTCATTTCCACCAAGGGGATCGGGTCGGTTCGTCTCGGTACGGCACGCATTTTGTGGCGTTTCCATAGACTAAAACCGGGACGGGTCCCCTAATAAGCGACCGCTCCACTTTTCAGTACCCTTCTGTTGGGGTGCCAAGCCGCACCAAACCAACCCCAGGGGTGGGGCTATAATCACTGCAGTACGTTGATAGGTCAAAAGATCAGTAACTTCCCGTGCGACAGCGGTAATAAAGTACGACACACAACCCGCACGCAGCCTTTCCTGAAACAAAGCTTCATTACGTTATGGAATAAAGAGCCACAGCTGATCACAAAGTAGAAGAGTTGCTGGATGTTCTCCATCTTTCTCTTTGTTTACAATACCGCAAATTTCTTCTTTGTTGCATTTATTCGCGGGGTACACTGTGTAGCGCTGCAGTGACGTCACGCTGTTACGTAGCTGACGCGGCTCTCGCCATCTGGCCCGTCAATCAGGGTACGGTTGGCTGTTGAAACGCGCTCAGGCTTTACCGATCTGACCCGTACCAAACTGTACTGATCTGTACCAGACTGCCTGTTGGAAACGAGGCTAATCTGTGCTGTTTGACTTGTATCACATGGCGCTGTTCCTGTTTACATGAAACCAGTAGGTAGCAGTCTAACTTGCTACTCGAGCTAGATTTTTGTACCTTAACTGCCATCACACTAATTCTAAAACTATTGCAGTCTTGAGGCGTCTGTTTTTTTACTGCTTACATTGCTCCCTTGGTTTCACTGTGTCTGCTTGTTGCTGGGAAGGGAAGGTGAAGAAGGACGCATTGGTGCAATGTATTTGCAGGAGCCTTCGAAAGGTGACTGCTTTCAACTCGCTAATGTGATGTAGTTGGTCTCAGAAAGGCTCCCTATGAAGAAAGAAAAGTTTATGCTACATGTTTTTGACCAAAGGATTAGATGTCGAAGGTCATTCTTTATCCCTAAAACTGACTTTGGGTAGTACTTTCCAGATGTCAAGGAACTTTGGGAATCAGGGTTCGCCAGTTGATAATTTCTGTGGTGTCAGTTTTTTGAGTGGTCTTCATTGTTGTCATACTGCTCCCTGCTGGTCTGGTGGTGTATTGCAATTACCTTTATTTTTTCCTCCATCCGTCACTGGCCTGATTTGGATAAGCTACCCAGTTCTTTGGCCCATTGCTGAAACCCAGACGATGGGTCACAGGAACCACGTTGTTCCTTGGAATCTTTTACCAGGAATTAAAGTTCCTCGACGTTCAGGTTGAGAAACACCCAAAGCTAAGTTTTACAACTGAGTTAGTAAATGCATGCTGTGTACTTGGTTGAATTACTCAATCTTTGTTGCAAAATTAACCCTTTACTTTTGTTAAATGCACATTCTGATGCAGTTATGAGAATAATGAAACAAGCGAGTTTGGCTTAGTTTTGCTAACAGGACTGTGGCATAACATTTCTGCCTAGAAATGCTAAATGAATGTTTGTGTATCATATGGTCAAGGGCCTTGTTCTGCAAATGAGTCCCTTAGATCTAATAGGCAAGATGTATCGCAGTGGCTACCATTTGGAAGCAAACAGGCACAGATGACTTGTTGAGTATATTCTTACTGTGGATATTTCCGTTTTTCATCTCACAATTCAAATTCCTCTCTAAAGATTTTCACTGCATGCAAAGTGCTGTTACATCCCTACAACCCACTGTCCAAACAACGCGAAACTCTGACCGTCCCGTCTTTTACATTTCCTGTTGCTTGTGATGCAAACCTGCGTCTGTTTGTACCTTAAACAATGTAGTGAGTGTCATCAGTCACTGGATACGTCCGAGGTCCTCTTATCTTTAGGTCACTCAAGAGGGCAGCAGGTTGGCTATCTGCCCACCATTCATCTCTGTTGGTCAACAGTCATTGGCCAGAGGGCCCTTTGCCACAGGGAGTCCAATAAGATGATGGTGCACCAGTTCTGGGGATGGAAAGGGGTGATGGGATATATTGGAGATGTTCTTGGTCTGGGATATGAGTACCAATCCACCAAACCAATGCTATATCTGAGGAGATCTTCAAGCTCCTGCTTCTCATTGGTCGTGGCTGCCATGTCCCGCCAAACCTCCCTGTTTGTCATGGTAACCTCAGATTTGAGGTACTTTTTGTGTTCCGATTAGTATGCATTGGCAAAAACAATAGAAAAATTCTGGCTAAGGTATCGCGTAGATATAGCTGTGGCATTAAAACCCTGATTGAGCAGTCCACTCTTGTTTTCAATGGCTTTTCAAATGTTCAATGGATTTGCCAAGACGTGGTGTAGGACATGCACTAAAGTCTGCAGTATTTGTCCATTTCATAGTTCTTCAATGATGGCAGCCAATGTTAAGGTGTTTTTACGTAGTGACACAGCACTTGTCCAATCAGTCTAATGTTCAGTGTGATAATTAAAGACAGTCAGAGCTTGTGGTTTCTGGGGTGAAGCTTATTTCTGTTGCATCTTCCAACTGTTCTTGAGTTGGTCAAACATCAGCATCTACACAGTTGTGGAACCTAAATGCTTGTTATGTCTTGTTTCTTTAACTACAGCACAGTCACCTGCCACTGGTTTGGGCTGTAACTCTGGTTCATGGCTACTGAGATTAAGTTGTAAAAAGGCTGTGCTTGGTTAGCACCTTGAAATTCCACTTGATTTGAGCGATGTGTGACCAGCACAGGTATAAAGATGAGCAAGAAGGACTGAAGGCTGATTGTCTTAAAGGTTAGTTTGGTCTGACTCAGTATAATATGGTGATGCAATTCTTGTAACTAGACCAGTGTGACTTCTTTTTTTATTAGTCTCCTCAGGTGAGGCAGGTGTTATTGTGACTAGTCTGTCAGCTGATTTTTGGAGATTTGGTCGTCCTACCTGAAGTAGTAAGACAACCCCACCCCCTGTTGTTTTCTGAGGAAGACTGTAGGAAGTTTGTAGTTGAAACATGTCAAGGTAGAAAAAGAAATACTGATCTAGTTACAGGGTTTGTCTTTTTATAAATCAATTTGGTGTTCCTTACCCGTGAGGATTGGCCCCCATTTCCACCAAGTGGTTCAGTTTGGTTCGCCCCAGTTTGGCACACATTTTGTGGCGTTTCCTTTGACTGGAACAGCGACAAGCCCCCAAATTACAGACTGGTACCAACCCCTGTTTTGGTACTTTTCTGTTGGGGTGCCAGACAGACATACAGATTCATAACCTCCAGTACAACAGTGATAATAAGACTAACACATAAGCCTGCCCTTTGTCAATGGGCTTCAAAACTCTGTATCAGAAACAAATGGGTGATGTCACCAACCCTATCTCCATAAATTCTTTGTTGATTCTTGAGACCACTGGAACACCCCGAGTTTACAGACTTTCTCTGACTAACATTCAGCAACTTCTCTAAAGCAAGAACCGTCTTTTTGACATTAGGAAACCATGTCTGTAAAGATCCTCACATTCAAAATGCGTCAGAGTTATGACTTTTTTTCTCCTGGTTTGTGTAGCTACGCAAGTCATTTTCATGATTTTTTCACCAAAAACCAAATCTGGCTTTTTTTAATTGGTTGTTTTCATAAGATGTAATGTCAGGGTTGAATTTGAGCATCCCTAAGGGGCCACGAGAACGCCAATGGGTTCAAGATGAAATGCAAAGATATTGTCACATTTCGGCCTCTTGTTTACACGGAAACAGCATTTTCCTGAAAAGAACTCTTTTGAAAATTGTATCCAATTATTTCTGAAATGTCAGGGCCACTACTACTGTGGAAACAGAAAAGCAAAGATTTTAGTGGAAACACTGACCTCATGCTCTGCGCGTACACAGTACACGTTCATTGCGGCAACTTAAATTGCCATGTGCAAACCAGTATAAGAACAACAACAACAACAATGGCTGACTATTGTGTTTTTGCTTTGGCTGCTGAGTCGAGAGTCATTGTGTTAAGGCCTGGCTCAGGTTAAACCCTTTGTAAATTATAAATAAATACAAAAAATTAAAGCCATTTATGTTTTAAAAGAAATGGTATAGCGGTATCCAGCGTGAAATATTGCCACATCGCCGACATGATTGTGCTAGTTAGCTTAGCTCCAAGTTCGCATTGGCCGTTGTGTCGGTTGCGTCTGTGTCACTCGATCAAGCAGGCTGCAGGTTGCAGCAAAACGCTACTGTTTTAAGAGGGACAAAGAAGACTGTGCCAGAGTTTAACAGAGCTACAGAGATAATTAGATTTTTAATCGAATAAATTACGTGGTATCAGATCGGTGCAAGGACTCCAGTTGTCGCCGATAGCGATACGAGCATTTTTGGCTGTATTGGACCATAGACTGTATAATGAGTGGACGTAACGACGTTCAGCTCAAACTGAAGCCTCCAGCAGATGCCCCGCCCCCTGGTGTCTGGCTGCAGTATAGGTCATAAGCCCCGCCCCCTGGTGTCTGGCTGCAGTATAGGTCATAAGCCCCGCCTCCCCATGTATTCCAGATATGAGCCGGGAAAACTTTAAAAAATTACGATACCTGGTAGAAACGTTTCTCTCATCTTTACGCTAAGGTAGTATGATGATGTCATTTGGCTGCATGGTGTTCAGGTGTTTTTATTCCTGAGAAGTTAGTTTCTCATTAGTTATTGGACGTTAAAAACTGCGATATAAGTTTCGTTTTACGATAGTTGACAGCTGCTGCTCGTGAGTAGTTTTTATCGGGGATATAAGAAACTTCGGGAAAGAGCCAAAAGGAGACTAAACCTTCTGAAGAAGAAGAAATAAATATTTTTATTTCTCTTTTTTACTTGGCTCCACTGGAAATTCTCTACTGCGCAGACTCTGGCTGCACAATGAAGGCTAGAGAAACGGGGTTTTTTGGCTTCAAAAACGTAGAACGGTGACAGGCGGAAGCACGCTGTCCATTCTATATACAGTCAATGTATTGGACCAATTCTTGATGCTCCACCTTTCCAATAGTGACAAAACATTCAATATTTATACAACACAACAATTATTGTTGTTTGAACGTCCCTTGCAGTTATATCGCCACCTACAGGCCTGGCATGCATACTGCAGCGTTTTCAGTCCCTCAGTGTTTCTGTGTAAATGCAGATTTTTTCACTGTCTTCACGTTGTTCAAACAGCGTCTGAACTAAATCTACGGCTGAGCACAAATATATGAGAGTTACAATAAATTGGATCCATCCTTTTATCAAAACGCAGGAATCAGCCATTCAAGGTGCTGTTTTTCTGATTCACTGTTTCACCGCGGCCCTGAAGCTGCAGCTGAAAGCAGCTCCTGTATTTTTCCTTCAAAGGCCACCTGTGACATCACTCTGTGAAGTTGCCGACCTCAGACTACCTGCTGTGTTCTCACATCGCACTAACCTGAATTCGCACCGACGCTTCACTTAACAGCTGGCAGGAAATTTCACATTTCCATCCACACACATCCAGACAATGAGGTTAAATTTCCAGGAGCCGCCGCCGCCGTGAACGTGGACGTGGTGGTGATTTAAATTCAGTGATCTGAAACCAGGCTGGTGTTGATCAAAAGACAATCTGTGTCCTGACAGATCAGCTTTAGTTTATAAATGTGTGTTTCCTATTGATGGAGTTTGATTCACGTGGTCTGTTTCAAACTAACCCAGACATTTTATCATGAAGCATTTAATCAAAACACCTCCCTCACACACCTGCACTCGCTTCCCGTCGGGCCCATCCCCCCTCAGCTCATCCCTTTATCACATTCTGCCAAGTGAGAAACTCCCTACAAGCCTCGCGCAGTTATGGTGAATCATGACAAGTTGGCCGGTTGAAGTTGCTCGGCTCTTTGTCTTCATTTTACAACCTTAAGCTCCCTCACCCCCTTTTTTCTTCTTTCCTCTGTTTTATTCCTTTTCATGTAAGCCGACTCGTCTCCTCTCCAATTCACATCCCGTCCGTTTCTTTTCTTCTCCACTTCTCTTCGTCTATCTGACAATTTATTCTTCTGTTTCATCCCAGACTTGCAGTGAAGAATCTCAGCTTAAATGACTCACTGAATGGGTGTAAACCCCGGCTGAAGGAAAAGCTTAAAGCTTTTTATCACAGGTGCATGCATCTGAAAAAATGAAGAATTTCTTCAAAAAGCAAAAACATTTTAGAGACACATTTTTATGTCTTATGAATTTAACCCTCTCAATTTCAATGCTGTTACAACACCAGACCACAGAGATGTGTTTTTTTTATCCTAATCTAAAATATGTCAACAAAAATACAACTCTGAATATTGGAAATATTCAATATGTTTTTGTGATTTCTTGAACAGTTCTGTTGATTTGTTCAGTCGGCTTCTGTCATATCTAAATCAAAGGCTTTAAAAATTCCTTATATATTCAGAAACTCTTGAAGGGAATATTTTTAAATAGGGGATAACGTATAGTTGATTCCTGGTCATATGAAATAGAATCACCATAGTTAAAGCTTTTTACTCAGGAACAGGAAAATTTTGCAACCCCAAAGAGCAGAAAAAACTAATATAGTGTGGACTAGGGGCAGGTATTGATAAGGTTTGCTGATACCAAAGCCTGTATCGATTCTGCTCATTGATCTGTTTCTTTATCGATTCACTAATCAATTCCTCCTGTGAATTTTCTGTGTAGCTTTACAGCTTTTCAATAACATTTTATTGCGTGTACAAGTAAATAAATATGAAATTAGCCAATGGAGTTATATATCTCCAGATGTAAATAAATTAAAATGAGTAAAACTTGCTTATCAGGTGACGTCTAAGTACTGTTCTTTTGTATGTAGTAGGTAGAAGTAGGTCACCTAGCAGTGCTTTGAAGCCTTGAGCTTGCCGTAGTTGTGAGGCTGCACTTCCTGTTTAGAAAACATTTACCTGTTCGTATTTTGACATCTTCGAGTTTTAAGTATTGTGATATTTTTCTGCAATGAAAAAAGTTGAAATTCTGTTTTAAAACCAAAGTTTCTTGATGTATGCGAACTACTACCATAGCATCAAAGTAGTGCAGTGTTTTCTATATTGTTTTTGGTTCATTAGGAGACATGTAACATGTTGCAAGTAATCAATATGAATCTCTTGTGAGAGGATAATGTACATTTCTTTGAGCGTTCAGTTTTGCAGTGATTTTTAAGTAAAGTTTAAAATGGAAAATCCTGAATCAGAGTTGTCTTCGGAAAGTATCTGTCTGCTAAGCTAAGCTGACTGAAGCAGAATTAGAGTTGTTCTGA
Organism: Thalassoma bifasciatum; assembly: GCA_008086565.1. Classification (NCBI taxonomy): domain Eukaryota; kingdom Metazoa; phylum Chordata; class Actinopteri; order Labriformes; family Labridae; genus Thalassoma; species Thalassoma bifasciatum. The sequence continues at coordinate 59,754 of RPOG01003389.1, forward strand.
TTCTGATACCAGTATCATAAATTGCTCCGATGCTGCCAAAAATGCTGTTATATTTAAGAATAAATGTTAAAACAAATGGTTTTAATTTCCTGTATCTATTCATGATTTACAAAGGGTTAAACCTGAGCCAGGGTTTTAGCTTTTCCAGTGAGAACTATTTACATATAACTTTGAGAAGTGAGTATTTGTATTTTAGGCGGTTAAAATATCTTTCCAATAGCACTTCATATCTGTGAGTGATCTGAGTTAAGTTTCAGTATCGTTTCTCCACGTGTGCTCCTCTCACTCACTTTGATCATGCGCACTCCGCCTCTTTTGTCTACAACAAAGAGCAAAGAAGGCGTGAATGAACTTTTATTTCTCTGAATCTTGTTATCAGGTGGTGAATTGTATGAACTTAGCAATATTTTTCCATTTGAGGATTCAATAATAGCATTTCATTTTTTGGATAAGGGTCAATGACGTGACGTCCCTTTTTTTGTGTCCGAGTGCAATATTTCCTTCCATCATGAATTGAGTATTTCATCACATGTATTTCTTTATTCTAAGAAACCTGTGTTATTTGAACACATCTTTAAACTATTCAAATATAACATGTTTTTTTGTGTTTTGGTTCCCCAAAATGTCAGGTGGTGCAACCGTCCTGACAAGTATCCACAGTAATTAAACTCTAAAAATTGAATGTCAGTTATTGTAAATGGAAATTAAAAATACAGTGGCATTATTTTATGCTTGAACCTTTTTAAATAAAACATTCTTTGCAAATAAAAAGAATTTTAAAGCTGCTGAGAAATGTAAAAAACTTTTGTCCCGTAATTTTCACCTTGTCAAATGTCAGGGTGGTGCAACCGTAACATTAGACTTTTATTTTAAAGTGAAGAGAATAAAACAGGAAACANTTTCTCTGAAATACTGATAAAAAAGGTTTTTTCACTTCATTGGTGACTGGAACAATTTCCATGTCAGGTGGTACAACCAATGTAATAATGTGAAATGTTATTTTAACATCAAATTATTTATCTTATTCACAAATAAAAGAAATGAAACACAAAATGAAAATGTATGAGTCACTACAGAAACTTGAGAGATACTTGCCAATAATTTCACACAGAAAAAATAACAGGAACATATAAATATATTTTCATATATTTGGTTGCACCACCTGACATTTTTGGGTGCTCAAATTAAAAATACTAAAAAAATAATGAACCTAAAATCTTTGAAATGTTGGTCAACTACTGAAATCTGTTAGAAAACATAATTCTTCACTCAGAAATATGTTTTTTATCCATTTTCAAAGAAGTTTTTAAAAATACGTGTTTAGACCCTCTATTTGTCATTGACCCGTATACCAAGGGTTATTTACCTGATGACTCAGACGTTATTCTTTGACTTTCTCCAAAAAGGTGGCTGTCATTAGAATGTGGCATATCCGACTTCTCCTTTACTTAAAGTATCCCTTTGTGGTTTCTGTTAGTTTTGAAGATTTACCTAAACATACTCTCACTGTTGCATCTTTGCACTGACTCAGTGTCGTTGTCGTTCTCATCCGGTTGGACCTGTATTCACTGGTTACAAAGCCAAGTCATCTGTATCCTTATTTGAACTTAAAAGGTCGCATCAGTTTATCTTTACCAACTAACTCTAAAATGAATACAGTCCCATACATTTTATGATCTGCCATGTCTTTGTGTTAAGAATGTAACCAAACAGGTGTAGGTGATCTACCTTGATGTGATGATGTGTATGAGTAAGAAGAGCAGAGAGATAAATAACTGTAAACCCAACCTACAGTAAGAGATTTGTAGTTGTTTATTTTGGGTGTTGCAGACGGTGATTTGTATCCGAATGCTACTCCGTGATTTGAGCGCTATTTACAAGATAAAGTTCAAAGACCTCAGCGATAGATCTGGAAAACTGGAGAGTGGAAGACGTCTTTAAGGTCAGGATCTGCAGCATCACATGGGAGAATCACAAAATTGCTTGTCTGCACAGATCTTTGATGGATGGATTGAATGGATGGTCTAGTTTCCACTGTTGTTTGGAAGCCACAAGAAGTCAAATATCATTTTCAGCGTCTTGTTTTTTAAACTGCATGAAAAGAAGAGCGTGGTATTTTGCCAGAATTTTGCATTATGAGATCAGTTAAATGTGTTATTTTTCTGTAGAAGGATCCCAGGGCATTGTTCCTACAGTCCCAAAGGTCCTTGTTTCCGTGGGAGCTATTAAGCTTGTTAGGATCTGGGAATAAAGGTGCAGAACCAACACTGAACCGAGGGATAGTCACACGCCGAAGCTTCTGTTCATTGACTTCAAGTAATGAGCCAGCTGAGGTCATTTCTGCCAGCAGATGTGCAGCGTTACTGTTACTGCGTGGCGATGTGAGGTGTTTGATTACACCGCCGCTGCTGACAGTTAACGAGCTTTTCCCCCGAGCATTAAAGCACCTATTAAAAAATCTCCAGTCTGTGTGCTCACAGCTGCAGCGGTTCAAGTTCGTGTCAACATTTGATATTTATTTGACCCGCATCAGAAACGTCTTGATGTAAGCTCAGCTGCAAAACAAGCCACAGCGTCTGGATCAAATTTAATCAGCACTTTTAAAACCTACTGAAATCATCATGAAGGTTCAAGACGTGTCTGAATTTTCTACTTTCTCTCAAACCTTTTCAGCACAAGAAAAGTATTTTTGCTTTCCAGTCGCACAAACTAGATGATCTGGTTTATTTTTATATCAGTGCTGCTTTATCAATCGGTCATTAGAACCAGATTAAACTGTGAATCGCCTGAGAATCATTAAGATCACCTAATTTTAAGGATGCACTGACTGTTCAGTCACCAAAAATATTTGGCCAAAATTGGTTCAAAAGTAGGGATGCACCAAAAATGGAAATCCTTGGCTGAAACTGAAAATTGAAAACCTAAAATCTAATAACCAAAATAAATTATTTTGCCAATTGTTAGTGCTATTTTAAAGATAAAAGCAGGGCTGAAGTGGGACTCATTTCAAGCCCTGGACTTTTAGGACTCAGTTCGATCAGGAGCTGGGGGATATATTGATTATACTCGATATATCGCCGGTTGTTGCTTGTGGGATGTATAAAATGACTATATCGCAGCCATAGAGTATAAATCATCAGGTAAATGTTTTGAGACGTCTGTATGTTATTTTCTTCGTAGTTGCACACTAAATAGCTCACTCCTCCGCCCATCCAGAAAACTCCACTGCTCATGCATGTTTTTGTATTGGGAGACTAGAGAAAACGTACACAAATGTCTAATAACAAACCAAAACTAAAAGTCTGAGCTGCAAAATAAACAGAGGGAGGAGGAGAATCCTTAACCTGTAGTTATTTTATAAATGTTACTTAAAAGGTTGAACTGAACATTTAATGTGCTCATTTACAGGAGAAATCAAAATATTGAGATTTAAATTGTGTATTGGGATATAGCCAAAAAATATTGAGGTATTGATATTAGGCCATATCGTGCAGCCCTACAACATATGTGACAGGAGGATGTACCATATTACTCTATGCTAATTCCGAAACAGAAGAATATGAAGATCTCTGCAATATGGCGTGCCGAAAAAATACCGGTCGGTTATTGGCTAAATGAGTTGTACAATAATGGCATATCGGATATGAGCCAAAAATCCAATATCATGCATCCCTTGTTGTTTGGTTTTTGTTTTTGCCCTTGGCTTCCTCAATTTCAGTTTCGGTTTTGGCCAAGGATTTTCATTTCGTTGCATCCTTCCTTAATTTTGTTGCTTTTCATCCTTGTGTTGTTCCCTCCTCTGATACTGTTTAAGAAAAGCCTTCTGTGTTGTTGTTCCAGGACATGAAACATGGCTGACACGGTGCGAGGTCCCGTGGTCGGCCGGCCACTGGCGTTTGCCAATGAGGAACGGCGGGCGGTTCACTCCTGGTCCCGGATCTCGTCAGCGGGTCAGAACGTCCTCCTGGATGCTCTGAAGATCCTCAGCCCCATGTCCCGGGACCTCTCGAGCAGCGAGGAGATGGTTTCCTTCCTGCAGGAGCTGAGAGACGAGGGCCACAGGCCGGTGGTGCTGCGCAGCAAGGACGTGTACCACTACCGCTCCTGCACCAACCAACCGCTGACCATGGACAAGCTGAAGCCAACCAACAGGAACGTCAGACCGAACGCCAAGAGGAGAGCGAGGAAACCCCTGACCAAGAAGAGGGACGTGCACCCATCCTGGAACATCTCTGGGAGGAACAAACCCAGAATTCACGGCGTGCGTCCTCCAGAGCTGCTGGTGGACCACAGAGCCATCGTCTGCAGCAGGACGCCGGGTTGGACTGTAGAGACGTCGAACGCCCTTCAGGTGCAGCCATGCCTCAGACTGACCAATATCGAAGGCTCGACTGGCTTCCACACGGCCAGACTCCAGATTCACACTTCCTGGGACTCACCTGCTGAGCTGCACTCTGTTGCCTTTTCGCAGCAGCAGCACCCTCCAACACTTTCAGGAATACCTTCGCAGCCTTCACAGAACGGTGGTGGGGCGCCCACCAAAGCTGTGGCCTTGTTCAGCCAGAAGAGCCTGTCCTGTCCCATCCGATTGGACGGGGCACTCATTGGTGATTCTGCACCAGTCTTATACGCCAACGGCCGGGCGTTCCCAGAGACTCACACAGAGCTGACCAGTAATGGTTGGAGGGGCAACGGCCTCCACAGGGATGGTACCATCCCCAAGAAACTGAACAATCCAACCCGGCAGAGAAACGGCTGGAAGGACAAGAAAGGTTTTAGATGGAAAGTGATCAAAGTGGATGACTCTCGCTCTGTTGCTGACGCCCGCAGGAAAGCGCAGAAGATTCTACAGGTCGACCTTTCCCCCGTGATCCAGATCCAACCTCTTCAGCACGTGCTGAGAAACTTCAGATACCAGAGTAAATGACAATTCCCCCCTGACACTGTCTCACATCGTTTCCTCCCGCGTATGTTCGTGTTTTCATCCATCAGCCTCAGCCTGACTGAGCGCCAGTGTTCATGACAGACGTCTCTCATGGTTTTTTGTGATCTCTGCTGAGTGTTGGGGTAGAGAAGTTAGAATCTGTCTGTGGAAGTTCTGGTTCCTGACGAGGGCACTCTGGGTTTAGAGGGCATTCAAAGTGGGGTGGTGCATTTCCCAGCAGGCTGGGGAATGACCGTCAGTCAAGTGTCGTTGCATTTTCACCTCCTAAGTTAGTCTCAACCAACCATCATTCTGCGCTGAGTCCTCATCCTGCTGCTTGTCGGTTTTGCCGATGAATTCCTGGGTGCAGCATCCACTGTGACTGTTAAATATCAA
>RPOG01003390.1:0-65048 GCA_008086565.1 Thalassoma bifasciatum
AATCCATCTGAAAACATCCTGTCAGCTTGATTTATGCCCTGATGTGTCAGCCGGTCCTGCACCAGTCACTGTGTATTAATTTCTCTCCTTTTCAGCTCTATATTAGCGCTCACGTGCTCACGCTGAGAGGGCAATCCTTCAAAGTGTAATCACAATCCATTGTAATCATTCCTCCTGTCACTGCACCTTTAAAAGGATGTGTTTTTTTTTTAGTGCCATCAAGCTGATAGACAAAATCCGCACTCCTTGTTTGGTGGAGAGATGCTTTTTGCAGCAGGAGGAGCAGAGAAAGGCTGTTTTCCAAACCGCCTACTACACGAGCGGTGCCTACTACTTCGGCTAAAATTCAGTATGTAGTGTCAGTACGCGAAAACTTGCGAGATCTGTAGTAAACTACAAGTTCCCGGATGACCTACTGATCCGAGAAAATTTCTCAGTCTGCCACGGACCAGTCTACCTGGCGTACTGTTTCCCACAATGCACGGCGCTAATGGGGTATGTGAATTTGGGGGCGCTCAGGTTGAGGTGAATTACTGACACCTACTGGAATAAATCAGCTCAACTACAACACAACAACAAAAATGTGAAACGGTCCCAGAGATAAAAGTGAAGTGACAGGAAAGAAACAGCGGTAAATCTGCTCACTTCATCATGAAAGAGCTGTTTACTTTTACCAAATTCATAAAAGCCCCTAAATCATTTATCACTTTTTATTTTACACTAACAGCCTACGTGGGTAATGTGGACGCAGTTTTTCCACCAGCTGTAAAAATAAAAAGTGAGTTGGTTTCAGATTTATTTTCAATGCACGATAACTTTTGGTGCAAGATAAAAAATCAAATATGGCGATTTTGCTGTAATAAACTTCTATACCTTTATAAATTTAATAAAATCGGGACTCTGATCTCTCCCTGAATTTGTTGTTTTTCTAAATGAATCAAAATTGTTCCTTGAACGACTAAAAATAATGAAAAAAACATAAAAATTCTCAAAAAAATTACAACTTCCTTCCCATGCTTAATTTCATTTATTTATTTTCCTTTGTATCTCATTGACATCTAATTTAACTTTTCTACTTTTATTGCTCCTGTAGCTTCACCACTAATTGATATGGTGAATTAATGACTGAAATGCCAAATATACTCATGGTTTATTTATGATAAAGTTGAACATTAGAAAAAAACCATCAGCTCCACTTCCTGAAACAGAAATCCAGAGTAGAATACGACTAAACAGGTCCAACAAAACAGTCAGACTACATACTACTGTAGTGTGTAGTATGTAGTAGGCGGTTTGGAAAACAGCCAAAACCTCCTGTTGGTTACAAACACAAACAAAATGCAAAGACAACTCCCTGGATGACAACACTCATGAGGCTCCTCAGACTCACACAGCTGAGGCCTCGTGTTTGCTTTGGCTGAAACTCAGAATGCAAGCTTCAAAAATGTGACTCTGGGTCAGGATGCATGAAAAAAAACAACTTGTTTGTTTGTCTGTTTTGGTTGGACTTTGTTGCACAATCAACGACCTACACGCACGGAGGCTAAAACAACATAAAACCTCAATTAACCCTGAAGTTCCTGCTTCATTTACTCCAGACATCCTCGACATGTCAGCAGGTTTGACCCCCATTCAGTCGGAAATCTCTGGAGATCATTTGCATTAAATTCTTCATCTAAATGATCTGCATCTGCAGGCTCCTGGTTTTCCTCATGTTCGAGAGCGTTTTAGTGACCTTATATGAGCTGAATTTGGTTCCTCTTTCTTTTTTTTAATCACTTTCTGAAACTAAACCCTGGTGATGTTTCAGAAAACGAGTCTCCAAAGACTCTCAGCTTTATTAAAATAATTAAAAACTCATTACGCAGCCATAACTTAAGCTCCCAGGTGTTGCTGACCTTGCTGTCCGAGTGTGCAGCTGCTGTGCAGACGAACAGGAAGTGCACTATTATCCGAGCTGTGTGACAGTTCCCGTCCAGCTTCTGTCTTCCTGTTTACACCCGCCCCGCCTGCTCTGTCTGTATAAAAGGTCAAGCGTTTTTGCATTTTTTGGCATGTTAATATCGAAGGAAATGATTTTACATCCAGGCTCAAGTGCACGTTCGGACGGGGGTCATCTTTGGCCGGACAACGACACACACACACACACACACACACACAGAAAAATCTCAAAATACAAACTTAACAGGATGTAGAAGAGTAAGCTTCAGAGCGAACAGAGTCACTGCTGAAATTTTGTTTGACATTATCTTTAATATAATATAACAAGGGGGATTATAATCGAAAAAATATAAAGATTCTCAAAGATAACAAAATAGCTTCATAATAAATAAATTTATGTAAAACACTCCTTTTCATTTTGAAGTGAAAAATAATCTAAAATGTAAACAAATATAATGTACAGGAGTCCGTTAAAGCCAGTTAAAAAAAAAAAAAACTGACAACCTGGATTTGTGTGGACTTTATTTTGCCCATATTATGTTGAAATTATGAAATAAAAAGTCAAATCAGAGTGAAAAAAGTAAAATTTGTGACTTTTTGTCTCATAGTTTGACTTTTTCTCAAAATTTTGAATATCTTAATTTGTTTACTTTTGATCTCAAAATCTTTTACTTTATTATTATTATTTATTATTATTTTCTATTACTTTATTTACCCCGACAAATGAACACTGCAATTTTTGCACAGTTAATTATTTTATTCTGTCTATTTGTTAAAAAGGCTAGTTGATTGTGTTCTTCTTTTATTCTCTTTTTTAATTGTATATTTGTATATATTTATTATTCTCATTTCTATGATTGGGCTTGCTCGGGGACCATGGTAACCTAATTTCTTCCCACCCATGTTTTGCATGGGTTGAATGACAATAAAACCCCTTGAATCCTTGAATTTTGTCATAGTTTTGACTTTTCATCTCAGAAATTTTGACACTATTTTGTCTTAAAGTTTGACTTTTTTCACAAATTTTCACTTTATTTTGCCAAATATTGGACTTTTTATCTTTCCTCATTTTTGGAAAAAATAGGATTCTTGTATATCTGCTGCGACCTGCAGGAGCAGGGAAGCAGCACGACCACAGACGCATCTGGTTTATTTTGTCCGTTCGGGATTTATCTCGACTCACAGCAGATTAGTGAGTGAAACATCAAGTAAATGAGCTTTAACATCACATTAAGTGAATGATATGAGGGCATCAACAGGGTTAGTTGTGTGGTTTTGAAAATCCCAGATCTATTCTTGAGATTTGTAAACAATCTAGTTTAAAAACAAACCCATGGATTCATGTTTGTCTTCAGTCTCAAACAGGATGTGTGTTAAGTCAGAAAAACATAGCAAGAATCCAGCTTCGTCTCCCAAAATCAGGACGAGGATGTTATTTTAAAGACAGAGAGAAAGCAGCTTATTAAAGCAGAACACGGTTGGTGCGTTTATGGAAACTCCTCTGCTCAATATTCAGCTCCAGCAGATGGTCAGGTCAGGAAAAACAAACTAACTGTGTCATATTCTCCCCTCCTGTAATTTCTGCATTTTACATACAATACATCAGATGTCTGCTGGCTCCATGTAGGTCAGCGTGTTCTGTCTGCTCGCTTTGTTCAATCCCTATTAGAAATGCGCGCCAATCACCATCACATCTGCAGATCACAAAGCAGCGCCCAGGTGGAGGAAAAACAGCAGCACGTGAAAGGATGAAAAAGTGGAGCACGGTGTGATTGTAGCAGCCGCCTTTCACCTCAACACACAACACGACTGTTTCCTCGTTCACTTCGCCAGAATACAGCCCTGCCTGACGGGAGTTACTCAGAATGCAACCGGAAGAAAAATAGCTGCAGGTTAATTTGTAGATTTTAGACTCACAACTACAAAAGAAAACACACTGAGCCTTAAAAACACGGTGTTAAAGCTGCAGTTTTCATGAAGATTCAAACCAATCAATGCGCTTTTGTTGCAGAATCCTCTAAGTGGTGACTCCCGGGGTATTTTCCTGTTCTTTCAGACTATTTTTAGCTTTACGAGGACTGCAGGCCCCCATCTCCAAAGATCTGTCTTTTCTCAACCTCCGAGCTTTATTGTTGGTTTAACCCTTTAACACTAGATCTGTTTGTGCCAATGACTGTGTATAGAATGGACAGCGTGCTTCCGCCTGTCACCGTTCTACGATTTTGAAGCCAAAAAACCCTGTTTCTCTAGCCGCCATTGTGCAGCCAGAGTCTGCGCAGTAGAGAATTTCCGGTGGAGCCAAGTAAAAAAGAGAAATAAAAATATTTATTTCTTCTTCTCCAGAAGGTTTAGTCTCCTTTTGGCTCTTTCCCGAAGTTTCTTATATCCCCGATAAAAACTACTCACGAACGGCAGCTGTCAACCATCGTAAAAAGAAACTTATATTGTGTTTTTTAACGTCCAATAACTAATGAGAAACTAACTTCTCAGAAAAACAACACCTGAACACCATGCAGCCAAATGACATCATCATACCACCTTAGCGTAAAGATGAGAGAAACGTTTCTACCAGGTATCGTAATTTTTTAAAGTTTTCCCGGCTCATATCTGGAATACATGGGGAGGCGGGGCTTATGACCTATACTGCAGCCAGACACCAGGAGGCGGGGCTTATGACCTATACTGCAGCCAGACACCAGGGGGCGGGGCATCTGCTGGAGGCTTCAGTTTGAGCCGAACGTCGTTACGTCCACTCATTATACAGTTTATGGTGCCAACACGTTTGCAAAAGGTTGGTTTGAATTTGGGCTGATTTTTCTGGCAGATGTTGAGATTTCAATTTGATTCACAATTTTCTTCGGATCAAGCTTTATAATGTACAGTAACATTTACAGACTTGACAGAAAATTACACCAAAAATTATATGGTTGCACCGGGCTGGATCTCATACAGGATCATATAAGTCCTGGAGCGGACTTCAGTGGTTTCCAGAGGAAGTTTTGTGGGTTTGTGTTGGAAAATAGTCGGCACAGCATTTGGCTTTAGTCTCCGTTTATAATGACCCACACCTGTCAGCTCTTTCATCAGCATGGGCCGGCTAAATGCAGCAAATGCTTCTGGGGAGAAGTGGCCAGAACATAGCCGCGGCTCCATGGGAAGTTGTTTACACCCACAAGCGATTTCCCACAACTTCCTTCTTTTCTTGTCTTTTGGGAAGCTGTGCAGACTAACATCAGTCTCCTAGTTTCCTTTGGACTGAAAAGTTCACCCAAAAGCAGCCACATGTGGCATTATTATGTTTTTTTCCCTCCTCAAACCTCGTGACTTACGGCGACTAGTAGTGAGTAAACGGCCAAATCCAGATGCTCGGCACCAAGCAACCAATCTACGTCACCAACCCAGAATGCATTGCGGCAGTAAAACAATGGCTGCGCCCGAAGGGATAGAAACTGTGTTTTAAACTTTTAAGAAAAAACAACTTGTTATGTCTTTTAACAACAAATTCTAGTTTGAAACAAACATTGAAGCATATTCATGCCTGTTAGTCCTTACAGTCTGGGTTCACTTTAATGTACAGTGTGTGTGAGCAGCTGAGTATCTTTCTCTTCTACTTTCAATTTCAGTTTTTGTCTCATGATGAGGAGCAGCCATCCTCAAATAATGTGTATGTCTGGAGAGGGAGAAGCTGTGAGATGCTGGAGGTTCTGGTGATGCTTTCTTTCACAAAAGAAGAGAAATAGACTCATAAATGTTACTGTAGATATGTAAATGTGTTTGCTCTGTTTGATTGAAGTGTTTATGTTTGTTCTTTTCCTTTGTTTTCTCATATTACATGCCTTGAGTTGTAAATAATGGGTTTGGGCGGATACAATCAGGATATTTTTCGACTGTTTTATAGCGTTAAAGGGTTAATTAAGGCATGTTTCATACTCTGACAGTGTCTTATTATTCAGGATTAAACACAGGCTCCCTGCGCTGACGTCTTACCTCCTCGTGCAGTATGGCCTTACACATGGAGTAGTTTCCCTTCAGCGCCCACGTCCCATTGGCCAAACATTTCCTGTAAACATTATCTGCAGACAGAGAAGAAGGAAACGTTATCAGACGGTTGTTTGTCACCTTTTCCTCTTTGTGTTTGATTCGGAGATCTACATAATGTGATCTGTGTTTGCTTTGACCTTCTCTTGTTTTGACGTGATGTCATTCGACTTTGAAGCTGTGATATTTCACACGTTTGCTGCCATGACAGTCCACCACCTTCAGCTGGAGCATTGTTAACAATTTATACATTGAACTGCACTGACCTGTGCTCTAACCNCACCCAGCTGTTCGTAGAGAATGTAAAGAAAGAGGCGAGTTTTTCTGCGTTAAAAGAAACGAAACACAGCCCTGCATCACGCTGTGACACATTTACAGGTGTATTTTTAAATCTCCAGTCTCTCTCCACCGTCGGATCAAATAAAGAATGTCAGGCTGCCGCAGAGACGCCGAGACGCAGCGAGCGAGTGTAACCAGGTTTATTTTCCTCCCTGAGAAAAAAAACACACAATTTCTGCGGCAAAGCTCTGACAAGTGATGAGTGAAATTATATTTTTCCATCATCGCTCACAATTTGGGTCTGCATTCACAGGACTGATGTTACATAATCTGGAACAAATTTCACATTTGTCATTTCACATTCGAGATCAAGGAAATCAAATCGTCAAATAAGGACATTTATTTTGGCGGGGTGCTTTGACGCTGTGGAGGAAAAAAAAAAACTCTAAATGAGGCAATTTAAAGTTGAAAGGAAAAGTGTCAGACGTTTTAACAGATGAGGTTTTTTTTTCCGAATATCAGTAAACGTCTGCAGGGTAGGAGGTGAGACTGAGGAGGGAAGGAAACTTATCACAGTTAAAGTCTTTTCATACAATTATGATACACCTTTCTTTAAAGCAGGGGTTCCCAAACTTTTCCGTCTGTGACCCCCAAAATAGCAGTGTTAAGGACTGGTGACCCCCTGCTGTGGTACATCATAATGGGCCAATCCAAAAACAAACAAAAACCAACAAAACCCTCCCTGAGGGTACTTAATTTAACTAATCGATAGAAAATTTACCGACTAATGTGCACTTTGCTGAGTTCACGACATCAAACTTGAACAAAGAAATGTGAAAAACACATAAAACATTTTTTGTTTGCAAAATTTCATGTTATCTTTAACCCCAATTTTTGCTTTTATTCTCACAATAATGGATAAAATGTTCATGAATTGTTCATAGTTTTCGATTTTGGGACACATTCCATGACCCCCTATCAATGTCTCGCGACCCCCCAAAGGGTCCAGACCCCCACTTTGGGAACCACTGCTTTAAAGGATATTAAAAAAATGTAACAGGAACAAACTTAACATATTTATACTTTAGAGGCTGAAGAAGAGATGAGCTGATCATCTGGAGTTTATACTTAAAAGCACAAGAATAAAATGTTAGGTTGCTATTGTTGTTGTTTTTTGATTTGCACTTGGCACAGTGGAGGTTTGAGTCAGTGTTAACTGAAAATGCTGGCTTGTCATTTACACGGCAACAGTGGAAATGGTGTTTCAGAAAAATTCCATTCTTCAGGGCATCTTAAAGCATGAAAAAAAGTCCCCCCCCAAAATGTTTGTAACTGAGCATTCAACATAAAACAGTGTGAACTTAATGTAAATATGACTTCTTTTTTTCTTTTTTTTTAGTAATTTCATGAATGATCTTTTTTTAATGCTTTGCGAAACAAATTTAACTCTCTTTCATCCATTTTAACACTGAATAACTTATAGTTACTACGCTATTTTACTCTCAAATGTTTGTCTATAGCTTTTTTGATAAATATATATATATTTGGAAAATGAATTGAAAACACTTTTTCAGGCTCTAAGAAGAATAAAAATATCCTAACACAGGCTAATATGAATTTCCACCACATGAACCATTGAATTTAGGAGTAAATAAGTTTTTAATAGGCGTCCACTGCAGTGACAACAGGGTTTAGGTGCCATTGAAATAATAAAGATACAAGATAGAGGTAGAAGATGTTGATAATTCAAATATAAGAATATAGGAACAATAAAGTCATACAGAGGAGAACACAAAATGTAGGAACATGCAATTTAAAGTCCAGGCGCATTAATATGACGCAAAGACAGAAATCAGGGCAGGGACGCTGCTCATCAGGCTTTTATTGTGAAGGGAGGTTTCCATGTGGATGGAGCGCAGCCTCTCACCAATGGGGGGAGGCACAAACACACAGGGGTGAGTGTCCTCAGCGCCATCCCCATAATAAGTTTATAATCCTCATAATAAGCCTCATAATGAGCTGAGAGCGGTCTGCAGCCAACAGGTGGGAGGTTTTGAATGAGGAGAAACTCATCATGGAGGCGGAAAACCCATGATTTAGTAATCGCCACAGGAAATCCTCCACGTCGTGTCTCCAGCTGTTCGCTGCCCCGTGTTTCGCCCTGGAAGCTCGGCCGGTGGGCGACGAGAGACGAGGAAGCCTGACGCCGCACTGGACGTGGATCTGGTGGAAATATTTATCTCAGAAGATGCTTTTGTCTTCTTTTTGGTGGAAATTGTTGATGCTCAGCAGCATCTGGGTCAGTGACAAAAAGAGGGTCTAAAAGCCTATTTTTTAAAAGTTCTTTGAAAATGGATAAAAACATATTTCTGAGAGAAGAATTATGTTTTCTAACAGATTTCAGTAGTTGACCAACATTTCAAAGTGTGTAGGTTCATTATTTTTTAGTATTTTTAATTTGAGCATCCAAAAATGTCAGGTGTAGCAACCAAATATATGAAAATATATTTATATGTTCCTGTTATTTTTTCTGTGTGAAATTATTGGCAAGTATCTCTCAAGTGTCTGTAGTGACTCATACATTTTCATTTTGTGTGTTTCATTTGTTTTATTTGTGAATAAGATAAATAATTTGATGTTAAAATAACATTTCACATTATTACATTGGTTGTACCACCTGACATGGAAATNTTTTATTTGCAAAGAATGTTTCATTTAAAAAGGTTCAAGCATAAAATAATGCCACTGTATTTTTAATTTCCATTAACAATAACTGACATTCAATTTTTAGAGTTTAATTACTGTGGATACTTGTCAGGACGGTTGCACCACCTGACATTTTGGGGGTTTGAGGAACCAAAACACAAAAAAACATGTTATATTTTAATAGTTTAAAGATGTGTTCAAATAACACAGGTTTCATAGAATAAAGAAATACATTTGATGAAATACTCAATTCATGATGGAAGGAAATATTGCACTCGGACACAAAAAAGGGACGTCACCTCATTGACCCATCTACAGATTGGAAATCACTGCAGAGGCGTTTCCTAATTATGCTTCATTTTCAGTCTTTATTGTTAATATCAGTCGTTTCATACTCAGTCTGAAGCTGTCACAGGGGGATTTAAGCTGATAAAACTCCTGCAGAGAAAGCATCAGGTGCTCCAGACCGCTTTGAAGTCAGTCTGAGAAACTCCTGGAGCAGTAAATGTTTCAGTTCAGTTCATTTAACGATAAGCTTGATTGAAAATTCGCCGGCTGGCGTTTGGTAGCGTAAACAAGCTGGAATGATGTGAAAACACTCAGAGTTTGATCTTCGGGGGGGAAGACTTTCTGTAAACAGAGAGAGATTTTAACCATCAGCAGTGAGCGCACGTACTAAACTTTCACTCAGTTAATCGCTCAACCCTGACAGGAAAAAAATCTCGCCGCCTGATGTGGACAGCTCCGATCCTGATGTGGAGACGGGGTTTTTTTGGGGTCATTACACACTTTTCCTGGTGACAGGAGAGAAAGTGGAGCTGCTGTGACTTTCTGTGCACAAACAGATCAAGTCGCCTTTTCTGCGTCTTTCTTTGAGGCTGTATCACACGTTTTAGCGATACAACCAGTAATTTCATGTTCAGCGTGTGCTTCTTCCCACACACAGCAGGAGGTTTCAAATATGTATAGAGACGCACAGCAGGAGGGCTCGTGTGTTCACAACAATGTATGAAAATACTCCAGGGGTTACTCGCTGGGAATGTAGCGAACATTTGCAGACCTGGAAGTCTCAGGGTCGAACTACTTTCAAAAACAGCCACAAAGTTCTGCAAGAAGAGAAAACGCACGTGAGAGAGGCCCGACTGGTCTTGTTTTAAACACACACATGATCTTGGCTGACCTCCCCGCGCAGGCTAACAGGTTAAAGCTAACAGGCAGACGCTGGTTTGCTGCCAAAACTCTCCATGTAAATCTCAGGCTCTGGAGTTTGTGTTGCTCTATTTTGACAACAGTCCTGAAGGTAGAGGGCAGGCTGAGAGAAACACTGTGTACTGGACTCACTGTGATGAAAACAGGCTCCATTTATTTTCTGATTTCACCTCCAATAAACTGAGACATCTCAGAAATTTTTGGAGCATCCATACGCCACCGAGAAGATTTTTCTGTAAGGATGAACGACTTCAACCCTTCAACACCAGATGTGTTGGCATCGACTTTTTGAATGCCAGATTTTCCTAAACGGTTTTCACAATCTGAGAAATTCCAACAGTTTGTGAAAGCTGAGATGTTTCTCTTTCAGCCAGTATTTGGTGACTGGAATAACTGCCAACATTCCCATTTTTCCCATATTTCAGACCCATCTCACACCTGCCTCTCATATTGTCATTTCCCCTGAAAACAATCCAGATTTCTGCTGGAGTCTTCTGCAGATTGACCTGATCTATCGCTGAACTTCCAATTTGTAATTTCCCCCAGTTTTCTCCCAATTCTACACATTGATGGTGGGATCAAAACACCACTTATTTTTTTAAATAACTGGTATCTGAGTCAATGACGTGACGTCCCTTTTTTGTGTCCGAGTGCAATATTTCCTTCCATCATGAATTGAGTATTTCATCACATGTATTTCTTTATTCTATGAAACCTGTGTTATTTGAACACATCTTTAAACTATTAAAATATAACATGTTTTTTTGTGTTTTGGTTCCTTTCACAGTCGAAGTAAGCTACGAAAAAGCCCAAACAGGCATTTTGAGGGTCAGGTGTTTAAGGGTTAACATCTTCTCACATTCGTAGCTTCTGCAGAAGGATTTGCAGAAATTTGGTGAACCCCGACCTTTTCTTCCTACAAATGATTTATGAAGAACCAGTGGTGAAAATGGGGCAGAACCCTGAGGGATAACACGACAGCGAGAGAGCGAGAGGAAGAAGTGAAGTCCTGCTTTGGTTTTAAGTTCCCTGATAAAGCTGTTTAACTTGTTTCTGAAGCTTCAATAAAGCAAATGCAGCCTGTTTAGCATCATAGAGTCAGATATAATGCACTGAGACAAATCAGATTAATGAAGAACAGCAGGAAAAATACGTCTATTTCCGATCTGTTTGGGATCTTTATCGACTTAAATGGTTTTCACAACCTTCCGGTGACGACTGTAAAGATTTAGGCTCAAACAAATACTCGAATATAAGTCTTTAACAGGATCTGGCTGAGTGTAAAGGGTTAACTGAATCCAGATCAGGGTTACAGGTCTAAACCCCTGGATGTGACCCAGAGAGACAGAAACACGCGAGCAGAGCGTCTTAGATTCAGGCGGATAATCACGAGTACGTGTTTGAATAATGGGGAACTTTTCTTCGGGGGGATGAGGGATGAAACTGGAAAGGTTGCCTGCGGGCAATCATGTGCAATGAGCGCGGTAAAAATAGCATGTTGACAGAGAACTGGGACTGTCATTCCTAATCAAGATTACCTAGTTTGAGATATTCCCTAAACCCCAAACGCAGAAACCTAGAGAGAAATCTGCCTGTGGAGAATTACGTCAAAGTCAGAAAGTTCAGATGGACAAAGTTCTGCTTCGTTATGAATAAATCAGAAGAAGCTTTTCTCACATACGGCGGAGTAAGACCAACATTTGGTGCTGATAAAATCCATTTTACACTTTCTGACTAAATTACAGTTGACCAAAGCTCTGCTCTCCTCCCGAACTTCTCTCTCCTGTGATTTAAATCAAATTTACACAACGCTGCATGATTGGTTCCTCTGGGCTCACGGTGGCAAATCATTTGCATAGATTATCGTCTTTATTTAGAAACGGAGGAAAAAGCAGAGAGAAGCGCTGGTTTACTCTCACGGGGACGTCACCGCTGATATCTTCACGCAGAGCCAAAAGATTAGCGGTATAAAAGGTCTGAGCCTTTAAATGAAGCCGTGTGACCTCGATTGAATTCTCCCTGGAAGCAGATTACACTCTGATTTGTGGCTTTTAAACCCCTTCGCAGAAAAACAGACAGTATGTAATCAAACATTTAATGGGAATTAATTAATTTCTGCAAAGAGAGCTCTGCATGTAGAGACAATGAAGCCTCCTGCTGATAATCCTTTTACGTGATTTGACGAGGAAGATTTCTGTGTTTGTGTGTTTATGTGTTTTCTCTTCAGTTTAGAGAAGAGGAGGAAGAAACAGTTTAAAGACGGATTTTCAGCCTTTAACTCTTTAGTTATCTCTTTATAATCGCAGCTGAAGAGTTCGTTCATTTGACGCCGAGATACAGATTGATATTGTGGAGACTCAGACATTTTATGTCAAGGTTTAAGAAAAGGAAAGGTTTGGACTAGGGCTGCACAATATATTGTTTCAGTATCATCACGGCGATTTTCATATCATAAGGTGCTAAAAGTTTGCTTTGCTGCACCAAGAAACAAAGAGACAGAGGTTCACAGGGTTTGTCCTCCTCCTGCGTTTTGCCTTTTTGTAGACTTTAATAATCTTTTTACAGGGTTGTGACCATTGACTGTATATAGAATGAACAGCGTGGCTCCGCCTGTCACCGTTCTACGATTTTGAAGCCAAAAAACCCCGTTTCTCTAGCCGCCATTGTGCAGCCAGAGTCTGCGCAGTAGAGAATTTCCGGTGGAGCTGAGTAAAAAAGAGAAATAAAAACATTTATTTCTTCTTCTTTAGAAGGTTTAGTCTCCTTTTGGCTCTTTCCTGAAGTTTCTTATATCCCCGATAAAAACTACTCACGAACGGCAGCTGTCAACTATCGAATAACTAAACTTATATCACGGTTTTTAACGTCCAATAACTAATGAGAAACTAATTTCTCAGAAAAAAAACACAAAATTACTACAATTGCAACATTTTCGGTTGTTTGAGGTAAAAATACTAATGAAACAACAATGAGAACAATATTTTGAGGAATTAAACTGTAGAAGCTCATTTTAAGTGAACATCACACAACTGAAAAGCTGAATTCACCTCAGCTACACTTTTTTGTCTCATAGTATCGATACCATGGCAAATTAGTATTGTATCCGGATACAGTGTTTAAGTATTGATACTTGTCACAACCCTAGTTTGGGGTCAGTTTTATGTCTGGGAGCAGAGAGAATCAGCCTTTCTCCATCATGAGTGGTTAAACCCTCCGTCCTCGGGGACTGGTCACATCTTTACACCTCTCAGGAGTTCCCTCTTTAAACGTGCTTAGAAACACATTTACTGCTTTGATTTCCCTGGACAGAAAGAGCAAAGTGGTATCCAGACAATTGGTTAGAGGTTTGCGTCAGAGCTGAGAGCGTGTGTGTGGGTGTGGATCATAGACTGTATAATGAGTGGACGTAACGACGGTCGGCTCAAACTGAAGCCTCCAGCAGATGCCCCGCCCCCTGGTGTCTGGCTGCAGTATAGGTCATAAGCCCCGCCCCCTGGTGTCTGGCTGCAGTATAGGTCATAAGCCCCGCCCCCTGGTGTCTGGCTGCAGTATAGGTCATAAGCCCCGCCCCCTGGTGTCTGGCTGCAGTATAGGTCATAAGCCCCGCCTCCCCATGTATTCCAGATATGAGCCGGGAAAACTTAAAAAAATTACGATACCTGGTAGAAACGTTTCTCTCATCCTTACGCTAAGGTAGTATGACGATGTCATCTGGCTGCATGGTGTTCAGGTGTTTATTTTTCCTGAGAAGTTAGTTTCTCATTAGTTATTGGACGTTAAAAACCGCGAAATAAGTTTCTTTGTACGATAGTTGACAGCTGCCGTTCGTGAGTAGTTTTTATCGGGGATATAAGAAACTTCAGGAAAGAGCCAAAAGGAGACTAAACCTTCTGAAGAAGACGAAATAAATATTTTTTATTTCTCTTTTTTACTTGGCTCCACCGGAAATTCTCTACTGCGCAGACTCTGGCTGCACAATGGCGGCTAGAGAAACAGGTTTTTTGGCTTCAAAATCGTAGAACGGTGACAGGCGGAAGCACGCTGTCCATTCTATATACAGTCATTGGTGTGGATCATGTCTTTCATTACTTTGAAGAGATTTAAACTGAATGTTTTCATTGTTGTTCAGTCACGGTGAAAGCTCTTTCAAACCTTTTCAAATTACCGTAACTATTCAACTATTGGAGCAAGGAAGAAAATGAGCTTTCTGACTCCAAAAACCTCTGCAGAAGGAGAAGACGGCGCGAGATGATGCGATTAAAAGTTCTTCACAGGACACGAGTTTGGCTCCACACTCACACACACTCCCCTCACCTGTGGCCCAAAACGCAACTCAACATTTCTGTTTGTACAAAGATAAGCAAGTGAAGCCTCTTTATGTCTCCTCACGGACCTGATGTTTGCATCTCTTTAGCTGAGGTAAGACTCCAGAGCTTCAGCCTTCATGATTTATTCACCGAGCTTCTTTCTGATGCACGTCATTTAAAATGCATCCAAAAACAGATGGATGGAGACTCTCTCACTTAAAAGCATCTTGTCTTTGTGGTTGTGTCCGCCTCAGAGTGTGAAGTGGAAGTTAGATGATATGAGAAATACCTGCACCGCGAAGATCTGTAAACTGTGACTCTTTGACCTCATGTTGATGTTAAAACCTCCAGACACCAAGTTGGAAAACATTAAAGTAAATAATGTTGATTCTTTAATAAATGAGCTGAGATAAAACAACAAACATTCAAATTTCCATTCTTAGCTCTATGAGTTCAGCTTCCGAGGTTTCGTGCAAACGTGCGTCATTAAAAAGTTCCAGGCTCTTCTCTTCGTGCGTGTCGTCCGGGCTGAAATTAGATTCACGCTGTACATCTCTGTGGCGCTGCAGCGACTCGACTTTATTAACATTCTCCAGTCGTCCGCCGAGGTTTCAGGGAGACAAGCTGCTGAAAGCGTCATAAAACTCATCGTCTGAATGGGTCACGAGCTCAAGGTCCCTAAAATAACTCCTCATATCGTCCAGTATCTGCTGCCAAACTGGTGACAGTCCAGAATTTATCTCATCATCAGATTAGTCTGCATGCACGGTGTCTTACAGTGGATTTTACTGTTTGCAACTTATCAATATTATCCCCTTAAATCCCCCCTAACTCTCAGCTGCATACAATACTATGTTTCAGAGCTTATAACTGAAGAACCACAAGGTCAAAGTTCATCAGTGACTCCTCATTTAAAAGATTGAAGTCTCTTGTTTTAGAAAATGTCTTGTTTTAATATGTGGCTAAAGTCCACATCAGGATAAATGCAGCTGAAGCACTTTTTATCTCTTTGTTTTTTTAAAACCAGTTTGGAAAATCATTAACTTCAAGATTCTTCATGCCAAATATAAAATATCCACCACATCACTTCTACACCTTCTCTTCTACATCTGGGTGAAATTTGAGCTTTTTAGGTAAAACCTTGTAGGAGTTTGAGAGTTTTTAGTCTCAGGTGACCAAACACCAGGCAGAGTTGTACTCACTGTTCACGCTCTCGTCTGAAGACTCTGTGCAAACAAAACCAGCTTCATCAGTGCTCAGTGTCCTCTTTTTAGTCAGCTTTCCTCTTCACCAAAAATCATGAAATTGTAGTTCCCAGTCATAGATTGCACCTCCTCTGTTGTGCACATGAACGTATCTCGGTCTCGTCAATGATCTGAATGGCTACAGCTGGCTTTTTTGAAGGGTAACGTGATTGGTTAAGTGTTAGAGTGATTGACAGAACTTTTAGCCAACAAACGACCCTCTAATAGAGCTACCCAAGATCACCACGCACTCTTCGCCAGTCAAGCAAGGAGTGCTCGTTGGCTATCACAAGCTGTCCTGGGATGAAAACTCAACAGGAAAGGATGGGGTCACTTTTGTCTTGCAGCTAGAACCTTAAGGAAAACAAACACTTGCGGCTTTGTCGGACTGACATTGAGGAGGAAATGCTATAAGACTGTGAAGCTGCTGTTATTGATGATAGAAAAACAACAAACTTTACAGGAGAAATTTCACCACTTGGAATAATTTGATGAAACAACACTTTTGATATGTTTGAACTCTGGATTCCTCTGGTGGAAAGGAGAGTGAATATTCAGGGTACGGGCGTCAGGATGTGACGTAATGACCCCAAACAGGTAGGACGTCCACGTTGTTGTGAGTGATTCTTTCACTAATGATCAAAAAAACTGTAGTGACTGAAATGTGAAGAATCTCAGCTTTGTAATGCAGGATATCATTCTGATGTTTGACAAAGGTGTTACTGTTTATGCTTTGACAAAGGTCCCNGAGCTGGGGTCTAATTAAAGGAAAGCCTCAGCCGGAAAGAAGAAAAGCTTTATTTGCATTAAATTAGCTGGAGGATTTTTGCACAAGTGGAGCACAACAAAAAAATAAAACAATCCAGGGAGTAACGAGATGCATTCGTTTGTCGGTGCAGGTGAGCTATTGTGTAAGAAAACCTCCAGCGATGATGACCTTGTTTGAAATCCAATTATTTCTGAAGTTGAATCTTTACCACGAGTGCTTTTTACATCTGCATTTAAATTTATGCGTGAATAAAGCTGATCATCGTTTCCTATAATGAGGCTGTCAAATCAGTGAAAGGGGAAGTGGTTTTCAGCTCCAAACAGGAAAAAAGAAACGGTCGCGTGAGGAATTAACATGTTTTTAGTCGAATTCCTGAGCCAATCACCTTGTTTTCACCTTGAGAAATATTTGCGGTGACTTTGTTGTTTGCTCGTCTGCATCCTCAGGGTTTGATCGCTTTCGTTCAGACATCGTTAATCGTGTTAAACGTGATTCCCACATGCCTTTCTGATCTGGACTCACGCAGCGCACTGAGACAAAACAGTGGACCTGTGCTCTTTGATAAAACACTAATCCCATGCAAAAATATTACGTGAGGTTTTCGCCAGATGAACAACACATCTGTTTATCATGGAGAAGCTGGGAAAACAAAAATCTTTTAAAGAGGAGGTAAACGTGTCCTGGAGCGTTGTCTTATGGCGCTTTTCCACGATACAATTCCAGCCCTACTCGGCTCGGCTCTACACGGTTTGGTTATCTTTTCCTCTAGCCCGACTACAGACTCACGGTGGGCGTGGATCTTATAACACAGCTGCGCAGAAGTGCGTGCATGTTCATCTATAACACGACACAAACATAATTTTGTACTAACATATGTGCCACCGTGGTCTTTAAAGGGAAAAAAAAAGCTTTAAAAAGATTTCATTAAAGTAATACAGCGGCTCAATGTGGGTCGTCATGACAACGGAGGTAAACAACAGCCTCGTGCTGCTGCACGCGGAGGAAAACGAAGGAGCTGCTTCCTGACATCAACTCTTCCCTGGATCCAGTGAGATCACTTTAATTTTTGATTTTTGGGCCTGGTATACCAGAGATTTTTTGTTGATCAATCATTCTTCTTTGAACTGGTTTTCCTTTATGGTTCCCTGTGGATTAATGGACTGATTGGTGCTTAAAGACTCTCGTGGCAGACAGATCGCTCCTGCGCCGACAAACTTTGATATAATTTAAAAGACTCTTTAAACCGAACTATCTTTGCTGTTAACTTCTTTTTCGCTTAAAAAGGACTTTAAACTTATTTAGGAATCATGAAGGAGCATTTTAGTATTTTGTGTTCATTCAGTCTGGTTCTGTGCCGTCAGGTTTAAATGTCATTAAAAACCCGTCGCTGACTTATTCCTTTGCCTCTTGTAAGTGATTTGTTCAGAGTCACAAGCTGCAGAGACGACATTCTCTGACCAATGAGTGACCGGCAGACCGTCGACGTCACCTTTTAGTATCAGCTTTACTCGCTTGGAACCAGGGTAGAGTAGGTACTAAAAACTGGCGTCTGACGCGTAGTACCGCGCTAATGGAAACGCAACACAAACCAGGTAGAGGCGGGTAGAGTAGGGTCAAGACGAGTCAGTGGAAAAGGGCCATTAGTTGCCTTTTGCCATTTTAGTCACTTTTGACTTAAAGATATTTCATAATTCAGCAAATATTTTTGAGCGAAGTCGTCATGAGTTGGTTTTAAATGATGTTATTTCTGGACACACGAAGAGACGACTCTGGAGGAACACTTACGCGAGTGCGGTATGTTTCTAGTCGATGCATTATTGAACAACTATTCCAACACAGAGGACACAAGCAAGTGTGTGGGCAGTGATGGTTATATTATTTACAACACACATGTCTATTTTAATACATACAGAATGTTCCAGTTCCAGCGCCGTCACTGGTCATCGTTTCTGCCATCACTCCCAGAAACTCATGGACTGGCTACAATAAAAGAAACTGTTCTGTTCCTTAAATCTGCAGGGAATCCAGCTCCTCTTCAAACATACATTATCTTAGTTAATTAGCGTTTGCACGACAAAGATAAGGCCTTAAATATTCCCCTGACTGCTTCAGCTCAGCTCTTAACTGATCCGGTAACAATGCAACAAATTTGGATGCACAAAACAGATTTTAAGTTTCCTCAATTTTTGTAGTTTCATACAGAAAGGAGAATAAAGCATGAGTCTGTTTCATGTATAATTTAAAGCCAAACTTCTTCAAAAACGCTGATTTGCATTCAAAGGAGGTTGAGATATTCATAACTCGACTTTTTTAAACTTCAAGGACACGATTCAGACTTAAATGAGCGCAAATGATGCATAATTAATGTGCGATTTAAATGTGGAAATACTTTGTTAACATGAAAATTAAGAAGAACATAAAGTTGATTTAAGGAGACGAGTGGAGGTGGGGTATTTATCCGTGACATATAGAAAAGCAGAAGTATAGAATGACATAAAAACGCAGTTAAAGGTTAATATAGCTGACATTTTGCTGATTATACTTGCATAATTCTACTTGAAAGTATATTCAGACTTTTAATTGTGTAAGATTTGTGTGCATGTAAGTCAGAACTACAATGCACAACAG
Organism: Thalassoma bifasciatum; assembly: GCA_008086565.1. NCBI lineage: Eukaryota > Metazoa > Chordata > Actinopteri > Labriformes > Labridae > Thalassoma > Thalassoma bifasciatum. The sequence continues at coordinate 19,122 of RPOG01003390.1, forward strand.
CTTTTCTTTACAGCTGTGAAACTGTTCCTGACAAAAACCAGGCGGCAGCTCCATTACAGCGACTTTCCAACATTATTCGAGCGAGCGTTTCTACCTGTGATCCGAAAACATGCGTCGCTCCTGTCGGTGGAAAAGTTTCCTGCCACCTCATTATCATTTGCACAGAAGCTGGAAACTGGAACAACTCCTGAGAAACTGCAGGCGCCTGCACCGAGGGGAGTCCACGCCAGCTTTCACGCTACGAGTCTGTGTGTGTGTGTGTGTGTGTGTGTGTGAGTGTGTGTTCTGGCTCGCTTCGGTTGGGGTCTGCAGAGGACTGAGGAATAATTTACCCTTTGTGTCTTACTTGTCAAAGGAATATGTCAAAGCCTGAAACAAAAAAAAGACTTTAAGAAATCAAACTGTCTTGCTGAGCATTCATGATGCGTCTAATTTTTCAGTAACGATCATTTAATGAGCCGGACATTAACTCAAGACAAGACTAAGACGAGGGTTGATCTCCAATTTCAAAACTGAAATGTTTAGAGTGTCCATTAAGTCCATTTTTGATTTAAAAAGTGCATTTGAAAGGAAGTCACTACAGTGGACACTTATTTAAAACTTATTTACTCCTAAATTCAATGGTTCATGTGGTGGAAATTCATATTAGCCTGTGTCAGGATATTTTTATTCTTCTTAAGGCCTGAAAAAATGTTTTCAAATTTGTTTCCAAACTTATACATAAATCTTTAAAAGTGTTATGGACAAACATTTGAGGGTGGAAAAGCTTTTAAACTATACGTTTCTCAGTGTTAAAATGGATAAAAGTGAGTTAAAGAGAGTTAAAATACTGACACTGACTTTCATAATTCATGCATCAGAGGGTTAAAGAGATATTTTAATCAGATTTGTTTGATGTTCTTAAGTAGTTACCAAAGTTTTTAATTACATTGTATTCATGAATTTCAGGGTCCCTGTTGATAAAGGAGGGACTGTAAACTGAACCATCAGCTGGACGACTCGTGCAAACTACCGTGACGTATTTATTTGGATAGTGAAATTAAATGGTGATGGAATCTTCTTTTTGACATTGCTTTTCTTTGTTCAAGACAACTTTTTACAATCCAATGAGGTAATGTATTTATGTTAGCAGTTATGTAGCGCTATTGTTTAAAACTTGTACTGTACTGTGAATCCTGGTTGTGTCCTACCAGTGCTCATCTACCAACTCCAACCTCACCAAGCAGAGCAAACGTAACCTGGCTCTTCATTTTATTGATAGACTCTCAGGTTTGAACAGATCACTGCAGAATAACTGCTGCATGTGGACAGGAATCAACATTAGCACAAACACATAAGCGCTTGTTTTAGCCTTTAGCCCGTGCTCTATCACTCTCCTGTTCTTCTGCTCTTCTGTCCCTTTTCAGTCAGACAGTTCAGCTCCTGTTTCCACTTTTACTACATAAATTACAGAAATCACTTTAGCAGAGAAAAACAGATTTCTCTTCTCTAGCATTTATGAATAACCTTTTTTTAACGCTGATAATATAATTCAAATTGTGGTTTATGATCAGGCATTTATGGAGATGAGACTTTTTCAAGATCCTCATAGCCCCTTTAAACTTATTTCATGGAATTCATTAGAACTTTTCTAATTTATTTCATTGCACTGATTTTAATTTCACTCACCTTTATTCTGAAAACTCATGTATTGATGCTTCCTCTTGTTTCTGTTGCTCTGTAAAGCACTATAGGCCAGTGATTCCCAACCTGTGGTCCGTGGCCCCCTGGTGGGCCGCGAAGATATTGCAAGTGGGCCGCCAAATCATTTTCAAAATAGTCTGAATTTTAATGAAGGGTAGCTATATTAAGATACAAATCTACAGAATAATGTTTAAATATTAAAACTTGGTTACATTTGTAAGGATATTCAACATGTTCAAACGTTTGTATATAAGAAAAGTCCTTGAAGAGGGCAAGTTAAAGCCCAACATGTAACATGACCCCAAATTTAACAAAGCCCTGAGATTTGATCAAACAAATGTTGTATATCCCAAGACTATAATCACTGACCCAACATTTAACAAGTTGTTATATCGTGGGCAAGTGACTTTTACCTTCTGGGCTCAGCATCTGTTACATCATTGACCAGTTATCACATTTCGGGTTTTATTACATTTTTTTCTTACTTTTCGGGTCTTTGTTACAAATCAAGCGCTAACAAGTCACTATACAGCCCCTATAATTATATGGTCAGAGGTGGGCCGCGAAACATTTTTGAGACTTAAAAGTGGGCCCTGAATTGAAAAAGGTTGGGAACCACTGCTATAGGCTGCATATTTAAATGTATGAAATGTGCTTTATAAATAAAGATGAGCACTCTCTGCTTGCTTTTGCTCTCCACACATGAATGTCTGTTAAACATGGAAGCCCATTTCTGCTCAGAAACCAAAACAAAGCTCACACTGAAGAAACAAACCCCAGAATAGCATAGCTTAGTGCAGACGTAACAGATTGTGAATAGTATCGCAGTCAGAGGGTTGAAGTGAGTTTAAGGTTTCAAAAAAAAAACAAGAACAGGGGTACAAAATGCTTTTTCAAGCTTTCTCTTTTATATTTTCCTATTTTTGCCTTCACCAGTCTGCACACCAGCATGAAATCATGAATTAATAACAAACCAATGCTCCGCTGAGCTCATTCCATTCAATAAAAAGATAAATTCCCCGTGAGTGAGCATGAGGGTGAGCCGGGGTGATGATCTCTGCCCCCCCCACTGACTGCGAGCATTCCTCTAAATAAAGCTGCACTCCTCATCCTCCTCATCCTCCTCATCCTCCTCTTCTCCTCTGGCCTCTTTCTCCAAACAGCTCTCAAGCAGCCTCTGAATTCTTTATGTGCAGCCATGTAAACAACCCATTCAGATGCACAAACATATACATGAAGGTCCGGGGCCTCGCTCTGGGGGCCGTTAAGGGGGGGGGTAAAGCAGGGACGCGAACAGAGAGACGAGCATCGGGGGAGATAGAAACGCCAGACTGAGTCACCGACCACGAGCAGGGCGAGCAGCGCTGCAGGCCGCCATCACGACTGAGCGGTCTGGACAGCGCCCCCTGGAATTCTCCTGGCCCCTCCCTGCATATGTTTGACAGTAATCTGTGTGAGAGGGCAACAGAGCCACAGATGGTTAGCATGATTAGCACGCGTTGATCGTATTAATTAGGCTTTTAAGTCTTAACATCGTAATTACAGTTGTGCTCATAAGTTTACGTACCCTGGCAGAATTTATGATTTCTTGGCCATTTTTCAGAGAATATGAATGACAACAAAAAAAACCCTTTCTTTCACTCATGGTTAGAAGTTGGGTGAAGACATTTATTAACTCCTTTTAAATCATTGTGACAACAGAAACTTCCAAAATGTCCCTGATCAGAAGTTTACATTCTCCACCTTTAACATCAGTGACAGCTTGAAGTCTTTTGTGCTCGTTGTGGATGAGGGTCTTTATTTTCTCAGATGGTAAAACTGACCATTCTTCTTGGCAAAAAGCCTCCAGTTCCTGTAAATTCTTGGTCTGTCTTTCATGAACTGCAGGTTTGAGATGATATTGAGGTCAGGAGACTGAGATGGCCACTCCAGAACCTTCACTTTATTCTACTGTAGCCAATGGCAGATGGACCTGGCCTTCTGTTTTGGATCATTGTCATATTGGAACGTAAATTTTCCTCCAGTATTTTCTGATAACATGCTGCATTCATCCTTCATTCATCAGTTTGGACCAAGTTTCCTGAGCCTTTGTAGCTCACACATCCCCAAAACATCAATGATCCACCTCCATGTTTCACAGTAGGAATGGTGGACCTTTCATCATAGGCCTTGTTGACTCCTCTCCAAATGTAATGTTTATGGTTGTGGACAAAATGCTCACTTTTAGTCTCATCACTCCAAGTAACTTTGTTCCAGAAGTTTTGAGGCTTGTGTCTTGTGGTATTTGTGTCGAACTAGCTTCCTTCTGGCGACTCGACCATGCAGCCCATTTTTCTTCAAGTGCCTCCTTATTGTGCATCTTGAAACGGCCAGACCACATTCTTTCAGAGAGTCCTGTGTTTCAGCTGAAGTTATTTTTGGGCTTTTCTTTGCATCCAGAACAATTTTCCTGGCAGTTGTGGCTTTAATTTTTGACGATCCACATGATTGTAGTTTGGTTTGAACAGAATCCTTCAAAGTTTTTTTGTTATCATTCATATTCTCTGAAAAATGCCCAAGAAATTATAAATTCTGCCACAGTATGTAAACTTATAAACACAACTATATAATCCTTACACTGGATCAGGAAGAGAAGTTTACTTTCATCAAACATCATCAGTGCTTTCTTCCTCATATTCCTTGTTTTTCATGTTTGTCTACGTCAAACTGAATCCATGACATCTCAAAAATAGAATAAGTAGGATTTGATGATTGCTGCTTGCTTGCTTGCTGCTGTTGTTGTTGGCAGGGGGCTTGAACACCCACTGACTAACGTCTGACTCTCAGGAACGTCCTGAACACAGCAGAACATGAAAAAAACAGACGGACAGGAACCTCTGCACGTCTCCGCGAGAGATTATCAAACAGAGATTAACTGATCATGTGAATTAAAAACCTCTGAAAGCAGAGAGAGGACTTCAGATCAGATGGAGGGAAATGACAGACTGATGGATTCAGTCCTGATGGGGAAACAAAAACACTTCTCCAGCAAAAGTGGAGGATTTGTCACAATCTAATTTTGGAAATGCAGCCGAGCTGTTTGAGAGCGCAGCGGGGCCACGTTCACACAAAGCATTTACTTCTGTTTAGCATTTAAAGCAACACTGGTTATTTTTGTTTTTTCTATTTTTGAAACACGTCACAGCATGAAGCATTGCTAAAACGTAGTTTTACCAGCATTTAATGAGAGTTTATCTGCAACAAAGTGAAGTTAGAATCCAAAAAAGTTTGTTTTTCGTGGCAGTGCCAGCAAACACTTTCACTACACTCTTTCTAAGCTTAGTCTACACACTGATGCAAGTAGAAGCCTTATTTTTCACAGCGTAATTTATACATATGTCAAAGTTTATAGAACAACCCTGATGTAAACCATGTCAGTATCAGAGTACAGACAAGAGCAGACATAAATTTGATCGTGTAAACACAATAATGATCTTTGACACTCCAGTTTCAGCTTTGAAAGTGCAGCACAGAGAGTTTAAGATACGCTGGATGTGGGGGTAAAGGTGTGAAATGGGGTTTTTTGATCTCCTGACTCTAGAGCTCAGCCAGTAGCTGTGTCAGCTTCGTAATAGAGTGATGACACAGCAACATGACACAGTGTACTTAGCTGCAAGATACGGCAAAAAAACAATACCTTGACTTTTTGTCATACCCTGATACTGATTTTAACATTCCAATTTCTCCTCTAAATTACAATAAAAATGTTAAATTCAACCCTTTGATGCACAAAATGACAGCAGCTACCTGAATAGTGTTGGTCTGGCTGTAGTTTGGGGATTCTCCTCCTCCTTCTGTTTACTTTGCAGTTCAGTTTCTCTTTTTGATGTGTTACTGGAAGTTTGAGGTGATGCTACAGAAGCTCATTTTTTTTCTGATAACATCGCAGCCTGTTGTATTTTGGTGTTCTGCAGTAAAATGACGCCAAACAAAGGTGAATGAAACTGAAACTTTAGTAAGTGTTGTCGCATTTGTTTCTCGTTGTGTGAATCAGGTGGGGATCATACAGGCAGCAAAGAAAGCCTAAATAAGCAGCCACACTTAAGAAAACAAGCCCTAAAACCCGCAACTGACCAGTTGTGCAAGCCCCTTTTTCCGTCCTCTCCTAAAACAAAAACACACAGCATCAACGGGAGAGTTTTCTGAATGGGTGAGGAGTGAGAGGAGCACCAGCAGCGAGAATTACACACTGACATCTCAAAACATTTACCTGACAACTTCTTACATCTCATGAGCAACAACCTGCGATATATTTAGCGCCTACCCCCCAAGTGTACCCCGCTCATAAACTCAAGACATCCTAAACACATCTTAGTTTTTAGGAAATAACACATGCATTCAGAAATATTTGAATCAAAAGATTGGTATCCTGATCAAAAATGTTGTAAAGATGTATTAGACAGAATTCCAATTTCAGACTTAATAAAATTTGGACAAAACAACATTTATATCACGTTGGAACCAAACATTTAGAGCTCCCACTGCTCGCTGGAGTAAAGCTTGTTGTTAATTGAGTGTTAATTTTTGGGGGCAGTTGAGTTGTAATTTGATTTTGAAAACATAATTGACCAACAGTTTTGTTTACACGTGTGGCTGCAGGAAAGTCTCCATAAAAATCAGCCCACTCCGGCCTCTATCTCTGGAAACGACTCAGTGCTTTACCACAAATCACCGACCCTCTGATTGAGAGACCACCCAGAGCCACAGCCGCCCTGAGAAGACGAAGAACGGCGAGAAAACGCATTAAAACGAGAGCCACTGAGCTTCCCATGACGTTTTCAAACCCACTCAAGAATCCATTTCTGCTGTGGACCCAACCCACCAGGGGACTTTAACATTTTATCGGTGGGTTAAATTTGTGTTTTGGTCAGAGGGAGAGCCAGAAGCTTCGCCAGGATCTGGAGCCTTGACCATATTTGTATACAGTCGTCATGTTCAGTATTTCTAAAGCGCGTATCTCACCAGAAATGAAGGTCGGAGTCTTAGGAACAAACTAACAAAGCCATAAAAGTGGAGTTTTAAAATCACGCATGTTTGGATTCAAACTGTGAGTAATCATTACCAAAGGTCTGATCATTTCCCTGATGTGTCGTTAAGAAGCTATGAACATTTTCTAAAGCCTCCACCCAGGCTGTTTGCTGTTATTCTTCCACAAAGATGCATTTCGCTGCACAAACAGCCTCTTTTGTTAATGTAGACAAACACCGGGACTTCACACTCTCCTCACAGGCATCATTTCTTCTCTTCAAGGTCTGAGATTCATCACTTTCAGCAGGAAGCATCGCTCTGTTAGTGCCTCTGTGGACACTTCATGTGAAGGGAAGGTTGTTTTCTGTCAAAACAAAGCTGTTCAGTTCACATTTGAGGGTTTTTTGTTCTAATTCCAAACTTTGAATGAATTTTTCTTTGAGTGTTTTCATGACCTGAGTTCTGTATTTTCAGTCAGGGCTTGAAAACCTTCACCTTGTTCAGTTGTTACAGGTTCCCCCTTGAACAACCTGCCTGCTGTGAATAATAAAGCGTTGAAGAGAGCTTTGTGCTTTTCAGATTTCACGTATCTGAGCTGTGGTTCCAGTTTGCGACCCCTCGTGTTATCTGAAACTGGAGCAGGGACAAGAGTTTGAGAATCCAATTTCAGACCCTCCTCCTCGTCTGTGATGGATTTCATGGATTTTTCTCTGGATATGGAGCTGATCTGCAGCTTCTCTCTGCACCGACAGCTCTGAGACGAGGACTTTGGCGTTGGTCTCGTTCTGCAAACACGTCCGCTCAGACGAAAGACTCATCACCGCGGCCCCGTCTTCACTGAAAACCACTAATCATCGTCCTGATCGCGCTAACGCTGCTTCAGCTCATCTGCCAAGTTCGACTTAATTGAGATCAGGTCTGAAACCTTGTTTGTCAAACCCTGCGTCCCCACTCGCTCTATTTTTATCGTGCTGCTTTTTCGCTCTCTAGGTTCTGTATTGAATGTGTTCATAGACACATTACACACATCAAAAACACGCGTCAGCGCTCTTCTGAATAAAACATTAACATAATGTCTATTCCCACATCTCCTCTTGGATTCTGCTGAGGCGTTATGTCGGTCAGCGGTGTGTTCAGTGTGTCTAATGTGTTGAAGGAAAATGTCCAAACACACACACACACACACACAGACACTAACATTCGGCCTTCAAATGACAGTGAAGACGGCAGCAGCCTGTCAGGCAGAAATCAGGGCAGAAAACTCCTCCCTCATTAGGGCTGAGCAATCAAGCGCAAATTAAATTAAATCGTAATGTAGCCTGCTGCAATATTTTCTTTAACCACAAATGTTTCAGGATATCAAATAGATTATTTGTCATAGATGTTTTATGCTCAACATCAGCGCTACTCGCCCATGTTTAACCAAAAAGACACATTTTTGGAAACTGTCTTTGCAATAGGGTAACTACAGGTTTTGAAAAGTCAAATTTAAGACTTTTTAAGACTATAAACATTATACAGTTGCTGGTTGGGGAATCTTGCAGTACAACCCAATGGGACCCATTCAAGTTTATGTTTTGTTTGTTTATTGAACAAAAAGTGATCCTCAAAGACAACAATTTATATTGGCAGCTTGTGAGACAGTATCTACTCTATATCTCCTTCTCCAAAAGTCTCAGGAAAAAAAGAAAAACAACAAAACATTAATAAATGAAACTGTAATGTAATTTCGTAGCTATGAAACATGTGCAATAACAAAGTATTGTGCATCTTGTAAATCCCGCTCTGACAAATTGAAGACCTTTGAATAATTTATGTAAGACCAGAATATAACATTTTAATGAATTTAAGACTTTTTCAGGTCTTAGTTTTAGATATAAGAATTTAAGACTTTTTAAGACTTTTAAAAGGAACCCGTGGCTACCAGAACGTCATTTTCCTAAATGATCAGTGTTTTTACCAGCTACATAAGAACGTTAATAAAATCTCTCAAAATATCTTATTTTGTATAAAACTTGAAAAAATATTTTTTTCACCTGTAGGCCGCCATTGTTGTTTACGCCGCAATAACGTCTGGGTAGTGACGTCATATGGTTGCACCGGGCTGGATCTCATACAGGATCATATAAGTCCTGGAGCGGACTTCAGTGGTTTCCAGAGGAAGTTTTGTGGGTTTGTGTTGGAAAATAGTCGGCACAGCATTTGGCTTTAGTCTCCGTTTATAATGACCCACACCTGTCAGCTCTTTCATCAGCATGGGCCGGCTAAATGCAGCAAATGCTTCTGGGGAGAAGTGGCCAGAACATAGCCGCGGCTCCATGGGAAGTTGTTTACGCCCACAAGCCATTTCCCACAACTTCCTTCTTTTCTTGTCTTTTGGGAAGCTGTGCAGACTAACATCAGTCTCCTTGTTTCCTTTGGACTGAAAAGTGCACCCAAAAGCAGCCACATGTGGCATTATTATGTTTTTTTCCCTCCTCAAACCTCGTGACTTACGGCGACTAGTAGTGAGTAAACGGCCAAATCCAGATGCTCGGTACCAAGCAACCAATCTACGTCATCAACCCAGAATGCATTGCGGCAGTAAAACAATGGCTGCGCCCGAAGGATAGAAACTGTGTTTTAAAATTTTAAGAAAAACCAACTCGTTATGTCTTTTAACAACAAATTCTAGTTTGAGACAAACATTTAAGCATATTCATATCTATTAGTCCTTACAGTCGGGGTTCCCTTTAAGGATGTGCAGGCAAGAGTGAATAAATAGTGGTGACAACAGCAAGAAGTAGCGCTGAAGATAAGTTTAAGGTGGAAAATATAGTCAAAATGTTGCAATTATAGGCAAAAATTGGCAAAAAAAATTGGGAGAAAATTTGGAAAATGGTCAGAAAATGACATTTTTGTTTGAAAGCCTGACATTTCCGTTTAAAATATATTTTTTTAATTAATCTTATGTCATATTCTGATTTTCTGAGGCACTGAATTTTGTGTGTTCGTGTTCGTTATCTGTGAGCAATAATCATCAACATTTCAAGAAATAAAGGCTTGAAATAAGTCACTCTAAGTATGATGAGTCTAAGTAATGAGTCTTTTTTATGATGTTCTAATTTTTGAGATGTCTCTGAGATTCTTAAAAATTCTCCTTTTTCTCCCTCATGTTTGTGTTTTTCTTATTCAAAACGAGGATAATAAAAAGATATCATCCCCTTCAACATAGCAATTGATACCAGCAACACATGACAGGAGAAACCTAAAAATATCAGTGTGTTTGGCACATCCTGACTTTAATCCAGAATCAGCCCACTTATGTGTATTAAATGCATTTATTAACCGCTGAGGCTCCAACCTTTTCACTGCTGCTGGCGAGGATATTCAGACATTAACGCTCGTGGTGTAAACAGAGCAGAGAGAGTAAAGTGTGCCAGCAGACCCACTGCCCTGCTCCACATAGAAACTGAGGCATCGATAGTACGCTGACGTCTCTGAGGCAGCACATCAGCGGGAGGTGAAATGAAGTGTAAAGTGAAGGTTACAGCCTGTTCAGCCTGAGTCTCTGCATTCTCCGGTCACTGTTTGGGTCTGAGAGGAACCTCGAGCACCTGAAAGGAGACGCTTAGACACCTGAAAGTTGCCAAATTCTAAAGCAGATTTGAAGCAAGAATTATAAGAATGTGGATAATAAAAATACTTCTATGTTGAGATGTTTCACATTCTCAGCCTCTTCAGTTGCTACAGATGAATGTCCACGTTAAATCTGCTGAAAGAATCTGCTTTTCACAAGGTGTTTGTTCATCTGCTGTGGATTAAAACTGTCTAAATAATCGATAAATCAATGTTTATTTCTACAGCCTTTAGCCCCACAATGAACAAAATGGGACCCAACATGCTTAACAGCAGCATCAGAGATCACAGTGTGAATAAAAGCAGCACCGTAAAAATACAAAGGAAGGTGTGACACAGCTGCACGGTGTCACAAGCCTTAAAGAAGAGATAAAAGAGAACAGAACGAGAACATAAAACAGGGTAACCTTCATCAGGAGTAACAGCCATTCTAAAGAAATAAGTCTTCAGTTTAGATTTAACCCTTTACGGCACAACCACACCAAGTCTGCCAGAGCGAATCTTTACAGTTTTACAAGCTGCAGTGTCACTTTTTGCACATCAACTTTAACCAAAGATCAGTAAAATCCTTACACCTTTTTGTCCGGATTGAAAAATGAAAAACGGTCAAATAGTGTGATAAACCAAAAAAAAAGGAAAATTTTACATATTTTCTTCAATATACAGAAATGTTATGACTGTATTTTGTAATTTGACCTTTAGTTTGTGTTTTAACCTTAAGTTTATGCTTTAGCTTTTAGTTTGTGCTTTAGCTTTTAGTTTGTGCTTTAGCTTTTAGTTTGTGCTTTAGCTTTTAGTTTGTGCTTTAGCTTTTAGTTTGTTTTTTAAGCCATTAGTTTGTGCTTTAGCTTTCAGTTTGTGTTTTAGCTTTTAGTTTGTTTTTTAGCCTTTAGTTTGTGCTTTAGCTTTTAGTTTGTGCTTTAGCTTTTAGTTTGTTTTTTAGCCTTTAGTTTGTGCTTTAGCTTTTAGTTTGTTTTTTAGCCTTTAGTTTGTGCTTTAGCTTTTAGTTTGTGCTTTAGCTTTTAGTTTATGATTTAGCCTTTAGTTTGTGTTTTAGCCTTTAGTTTATGTTTTAGCCTTTAGTTTGTTTTTTTAGCCTTTAGTTTATGCTTTAGCTTTAGTTTGTTTTTTTAGCCTTTAGTTTGTGTTTTAGCTTNTTTTTTTTTTTTTTACCTTTAGTTAATGCTTTAGCTTTTAGTTTGTGTTTGAGCTTTAGCCTTTAGTTTGTGTTTGAGCTTTAGCCTTTAGTTTGTTTTTTAGCCTTTAGTTTATGCTTTAGCTTTAGTTTGTTTTTTAGCCTTTAGTATATGCTTTAGCTTGTAGTTTGTGTTTTAGCTTTTAGTTTGTTTTTTTTATGTTTAGTCAATGCTTTAGCTTTTAGTGTGTGTTTTAGCCTTTAGTTTGTGCTTTAGCTTTTAAAAGAAATTCACCATTAGACCAGCTAAATAAATAAGGAATATAACATTTTAATGAATTTAAGACATTTCAAATCCCTGGTTTTTAATATGTGTAGGAACCCTGTATCTGTACCTCTACTTAAGTAGAGACTGTGAGAGCTTTTGCCATCTCTGGGGAGAAGTGACAGTATCAGAGGGCAGCGTGACGCTTGGCGGCAGCCAGTCTGACGCTCTCTGCTCCGGTGTGAGCGCCGTGAGTGACTCCTCAGCTGACAGCGCTGTCAGGAGCTCGGCAGGAAAGATGCTGCTGGTGCAGTGGGATCCAGGAGTGACTACAGGACAGGGACTTCTTCTTCTAATGTGGTCTATGAGATTAAATATTTCTCTCTCTGTCCCTGAGGTGTTAACGTGTATGAATGTGTTTATGATATGACTCTCTCTCTGTGGAGAGGTTCTCACTCATTGTTGAAGCCTCATGTTCACATTAAGTGTTCCAGGATGATAACAAAGTGGTACCTTCAGCTCAGAAAGATGAATGTTAGACCTTGAGGAGAAATAATCGTCACCTGTGAAGAGTCTTTGAGGGAGCAGCATTCTCAATAAACGGATCTTTGTGCAGAAAAATGCATTCATGGAATAAAAGAGAAGCGGCTCTTGGTGCTGTTTCTTCATTACTCTCAACAAAAGACTGAATATTCAGGCTGCTTTATCACATATTTCTGCTTTAAGTCAAAAATTCTCATTAGTGTATTATTAATTTTGAAATTAACTCTCTTCCTCCTGGTTTCCTGAACCTTTTTTCTTCCTCTCTGACCTTTCTGCGGTCGTCTGTAGGCTCTGATTCTGCGCTTCAATAGAGATTATATTAATCCTGAAGGTGAAATGAACCTCGCAGTGTCAAATTACTGCTGAGCTGCAGATGAATAACACCCTCCCTCTCTGCTTTTCACCTCGGGGGTCCTCTGGGGGATTCAAATTACCAACAAACGCATTTGCTTTTATCTCTCTAAATTTGTCTTAATTGTGTTTGCTGTGTTTCCCTCGGCTGGTGTTTGTTTTACCTTCAGAGTGCCGCAGTGCCCCACATAGATCCACATCATAGACCAGCTGATTTCTAGATTTTAACACAAACACGTTTCTGACGATGCTTCATCCCCCATTATGCAGCTCTGAAGGACAAACACATCAAAGGTGTTTTATTTTTTCCGTTTCAGGAATTTTATGTGTCACAAGCTTTATTTCTTATCCAGTTCATCTTTATTTTTGTGAATCAGACTCGTAATCTGCACACCCCTTTGTTTTTTCCGTTACATCCTATGACGAAAGGAAAACTTAAGGCATCCTGAAAAGAGAGACAAGACCCCAATAAGAAGCCACGGGGGTTTCTCTCATCCTTAAGGGTTTGTATTTTGCATAATCACATGCTTATGACGCTTTATCATACTTATTAACCAGCAACCAACTAAAGATAGAAAGAACACCCACACATTTCTTTGTTTTCATGATGAGATGCTGAAGTGTTTTCTTCCAGCTGTGATCAGACTGTGCAATCATTAGAAACACTTTTACTCCTCTAGATCAGTGGTTCCCAACCTTTTCTGACTCAGGGCCCACTTTTAAGTCTGAAAAATTTTCGCGGCCCACCTCCAACCCCATAAATATAGAAGCCATGCGATGCTAACATCACCTTGATTCTCATGTCTCTTTGAAAATTTATGGAAAATCAGTGGTTTGCGTTCCTTAGGTTCTGAAAAAAACAAAATACTCTGTTTTTTCTACTTTCATCAAGCCCTAAATGATGAATCCACACCATATATTTGCACTTCAAAAATCTTCTGAGTTTAGGCTTGACTCAGTGGTTCAAAATGAGCCCACAGTGAGTCAAAAATGTGATGGAAGCAAAAAAAAAAATGACCAGAAGCTATTTGGTATCCCTGGACTGAGTTTTTACATTTAAATCATTTTTCTGTATGTTTTTATCTTTATGTAAACATCCCTACCACACACATACACAGACACGTTCAAACTAAAATCAAACTACTTTGGAAACAATTTGGGGCCCACCTGCAACACCTTTGCGGCCCACCAGGGGGCCACGACCCACAGGTTGGGAATCACTGCTCTAGATGCAAAATCCCTTTTTTTATTACTGGATATCAGTCTGTACCAGGGCTGAATGATTTTAGAAAAAGATCTAATTGTGATTTTTCTGGCAGATACAGCGATTTCAATTGGATTCATGATTTTCTTTAAATCAAACTTTAGTGAAGTTTTCACAATGTACAGTAAAATTTACAAACTTGACAGAAAATTACATCAAACCATCGAAACATCTAAAGCTTTTACTCTAATGCGAGGATGAAAATGAAAACTGACGGTAAGGATTGTTTCCAACTTTGAGATAAAAGGTCAATATTTTAATATAGAAAGTGAAATTTTTGAGAAATATAGACAAAATTCTGAGACAAAAAGTCAAGAATTTGAGATGAAACGTCTTAAGTTTAATAAATCAGTTTGAAAAAAGTCCAAACTTTCTCATTTAAGATCAAAATTTTCAGATAACAAAAGTCTAAGATAAAAAGTAAATGTTGAAATCAAGGCAGTTTTGGAAATAAAAAGTTGAAATTTTGATACAGAAAGTCAAAATTCTGAGAAATAAATACAGAGGCAAAAAAATAAATAGATTTTTTCGATAAGTTGACGAATTTTGACTCTTCTCAAAACCTCACACCCATTCCTGCTTTTTCTGAACTGGACTTTTTAAATAGTATTTGTAGTTATAAAAACTGAAGGACAGAAAGAGCTATCTTTGACTCTTAACTTTTAAAAATGATGTCGTGCAAAATATCATTAATTGTGTCAAGTTAATTAAAATAAAAGCAACAACAATCCCAAGGAAAAAAGGATTTTACCAACAGTCTCACACTCAAGACACGTGTGTGAAACAGCTGAAACAACAGATCCTGGTTCAGTCAGGAGCAGGAAAAAATTGCGGCTTTGGCGATCACATGATCACGATGTCTGATATTGCGATTTCGATCAAAAAAGGATAAATCAATCAGCCCTTGTCTGTACTAATTTTTTACTTGGGTATTGGTTGTGAATGTTTCTTGTCTGATCCTGAAACTACAGTTTTATTATCACAGAGTGTGCCTACATGGACTGGAGTATCCTGGTTTTTATTGTGTTTTACAGCATTTTGTTTTTGTTTGTGCATGTAAACATCATAAGCCCGGATAAAACGTGACTCTTCAGGGCAAAAACCTGGAAAACTCTGTGAGAAAACGGTTAATTGTAGCATGTATACGCTTTTCTTCCATGTTTCTAAGAGCAGGTGCAGTCTTTGTTGCGTTGTTCGGAGCCATGAAAATGATAAATTAAGACTTTTTTGGGTCACAGAATTCAACTTATTCAGAAGTTTAAATAGAGAAATCATTTAAAGTAGATGACGCTTTGTAAGTGTGTGTCTTTCTCCTGCACCTGCCGTCACTTCACCTGCGCACCTGGCACTCATCATGCTCATCAGGAGGCACAATTAGACTCAGTGGAGAGAGGAGTTTGGCGCCAGGTTATTCCTGTTCATGCAGAGGTAGATCAGCTGAATCTCCCGTAACACTGAGTATATGCAAGTGCTTCAATCTGCTTTTGGGTCCAAGTGTTTTAACTGGTTCAAAACCACAACGCAGGCGGCACAAATGGATGCAGAAATGAGAAATAAATAAATAAAACCCATTCAATCCACATTATGGGCACCTTAGCATAACTTTAGGGTCCCAAAAAGGTGCTTAACGTGTGTTTTAGCTCCTGAAAGAGCAGTTTAGCGCATGTTTTGGCTCCACTTTTGTGCATTTTGACTCACAAGCGAGCACTTTTGCATATGTTGGCGTCATATGGGGACTCTTCAGCGTGGGTTTTGGCCTCCAGGAAGACAGTTTATCATCATTTAAACTTCCAAATGGGGAAAATTGGTGTTGTTTGTAAACTAGGAAGGCGCTACAGCATATTTTGGCTCCCAAAAATAACCTCAAGTGCAAATTTAGCTCCAAGTCGTGCACTTTCACACACTGAAAAAAAGAAATAGTTGGACCTACAACATTGAATTCTTTCAATGAGTCTATGGTATGACTTTTTTGTTTGACTTCTTTCCTTTTTCTTTTTTGGTTATTTCATGAATAATCTTTTTTTAATGCTTTGCAAAACATTTTAACTCTCTTTCATCCATTTTATCACTGAATAATTTATAGTTTAGAAGCTTTTTCACCCTAAAATGTTTGTCTATAACTTTTCAAAAAATATATATGTTTGAAAAAATGAAAAATATTTATTTTCAGGCCTTAAGAAGAATAAAAATATCCTGACACAGGTTAATACTAATTTCCACCACAGGAACCATTGAATTTAGGAGTAAATATCTTTAATTAGGGTTAAAAAACAAACTGAATCTTAGAATCTGGTCGATTTCTTTCCTGAATTTTTTTGCAAAAGTAAAGAAACAGAAAAATAAAATCAAGCCCCCCAGGTATTTCTTGATTCTGTCACATCTAAATTAATTAAGTTCTTTAAGGTTGTGTAAACAAGTTAAATCGAAACAATTGACCGAGTCAAATGAACTTAATTGTAGTGTTTTTTTAAATCAACACTTTGGATTAGAATTTTCATTTTTTTCAACTGGATAATTTTCATAGCCCAAAAGTAAAATACTGCATCTTTCTAACCCAATGATAGTTTTATGAAAATCATTTTTGAGGTAACCTTACAAGTTTTAGATTGGTTTGTATTTTCAATATGTAAAGATGAGTTTTCTTAAAATATAGGAGCAGCTTTATGAAATTCGGCTTTAAAGAATTTTTATTTAATTCAGAAGTATGGAGTTTTTAGGTTAGCTAGTTAGTTAAAAAGGAGCCGTTTTGGGTTCTTGGGGTTTTTATTGAGTTGAAACAACTGAAAACTTAAAGTTGGATCAATGCAAAATGTTGATTTGAAAACAGTTGGAGAGTATTTCTAGCTAAATCAATTGTGTTGATTAAACTTATAAATTCTATGTCAAAGAACTTAATTCATTTAGATCAGGGGTGTCCAAACTACGGCCCGGGGTCCAATTGTGGCCTGCCGTCTATTTTCAAGCGGCCCCCAGTTCTCATCTTACCATGTGTTAGTTCTGTCACTTGAATTAATCATGTTCTAACCGGATACATTTACAGTTTCTGTCAAGTGCTTGAAATAAATTCTAATATATCTGGTAACGTTTCACAAAGATTCGGACTGTGCATACACAACTTTATAAAGCTAAAGCTCTGTACAATCCGCAAAAACTCAACAACTTTTACAGCTGATATTTAATTGCATTTGGCATGATGCAAAATGTGTTTCATGAGTTGCTTAGAATTCAAATTAAAAAAAAAAAAAAAAACATGAGAGGACCAAAAAAACTGAATTAAAGATATGAAATGCTCAAAAAAAGACAAAAGTTGAAGCATGTTAAAATGTTTTTATAATTGTCGTATTTAAACAAACGTGATAAAGTCCAGATCCTGATCCTGTATCTCAAAGGTCTGCAATAACAGCACAAGCATGTTTGACTTAACCTTTTTTTGTTTGTTTGTTTTTTTCAGAAACCACCAAAAATAAATAGTTTTCCAATCGAGCGCTCATTTGTAACTTTTACTGTTAGTAAACATGTCCATGGTTATTTTCACAGTTTCCAATTCGGCCCTTTAGGGAAAAAGTTTGGACACCCCTGATTTAGATGTTACCAATTGAAACAATTCGATTAAGTTGGTCCGTCTTTTCCTTTATGCAGTGCATGTGTTTTGGCACCAAGGAGACCAGTTTGATTGATGTGATTTTGGTGTAAAGCTGCAGTAACAAGATGTTAAATCAACATGAATTCACAGAAAGGAGTTAAAGGTGCTGTTTGTCGGTCACAGGGAGCAGCTTTTTCTTTTTGAGGGGAATCACCTGACAGGAAATTCAGTCAGTTTCATCCCTCAACAAAGGCTTTTGTTTCATAAAAACGAGCTCAGGAGGATATGAGGGATTTTGTCCACACTCTACACTAACACCTATTCAATGTGACCTCTGACCTGTAGAAACATGAGCAGGTGAGATCCAGCGTCTCTATTATTTTGTTTTTCTGGGTGTTAATCCGTGGACAGTAGGTGCGTAGTCGTTAGCCAATAACAGCGCGTGTGTTGTGAAGATGAGACCGTGGCCTCGAGGTGACACGCTCATCCAGGAAACGCTCCTGCTGCGTCTGAGCCGAGGGGGCGGAGTCTGTTTACAACCATCTGACACGTTACACTTATTGTGCCTCTGAGGTGCTCATCAATCACGTCTTTGAGACTGACGGAAACATGACAACACCTCCTGATCTGAAGTGTTTCTGTACCCTGTGTGGTGGTGGGGTGGGGTGGGGTATTCGGCTCGGAGGTATTACTGTCTCTGAGTAATGTGGATTATATTATCACCACTGTGCTTACATGTGCATGTGGAGTCCTCCTTCAGGCTCAGTGTAATCTAACGGCTCAGTGCTGCACTTCCCGTGTTCTGGAGGAGGAGATGGAGATGACCATGGATGCTGGGCTTAATGTAAATATAATGTCATTAAAATAGAGAAAATAGAGCCGGGATTCAGTTCAGCTGACTTTAAAGACAGATGTTTCCTCCTCAATGTCAGATAACATCCTTTTCTTGTTTTTGCAACCATAAAAGCTTTTCTGTAACTCTCTTTTTTAATAATAAATCCTGCGTGAGGCTTAATGTAAGGCTTTAGAGGAAAATGATGGGCAAGATTATTTTGTTTTGTGTTGTGTACACATTTTCCCCCTGACTGTGACCTTCTCGGACAAATCTCTTTGCTAGTTTGAGTGACACTTGAGAGTCTCAGTGTAAACACAGACGGGTTTTGTTGGCATTCACGACGATCTCAAATGACCTTTAGTGACATTTACAGGTCAGGGTGTTTAAGCTGATTTGATATCTGTGAGACAAACTGCAGGCATGAGCCCATTACAGTTTAGAGGTGAGTTATTTTTTATGATATATTACGAGTTTACCTCACACAGAGTCTGCATGATGGGCGTCACAGAGGCTTCAATCAGCATCACAGCGGATACTTACTCTGCTTCAAAGCTTTACTGCAGGTCTCCCCTCACTCTCTACTCCAGCTTATACTCACAGTTTTAATGCCAGTACTTGTTTTTTAAGTGTTCAAGGAAAAAATACATCACGATGGGATTCCTATTTTTGCCGACAACGTCAGTTTCGCAGCGTTTTTTTTAACCAACGCTTACTTAAACATTAAAGGGACTGTGAGGACTTTTTAAGGTGACTTTGAAAAAGTCTCATATCATGATATAAGTCTGATAATTAGCCACAACTTAAAATGAGATTATCACAGCTGTTATATCTCAGCTTCCCTATCAGGTTGGATCATAGACTGTATAATAAGTGGACGTAACGTTGTTCGTCTCAAACTGAAGCCTCCAGCAGATGCCCCGCCCCCTGGTGTCTGGCTGCAGTATAGGTCATAAGCCCCGCCCCCTGGTGTCTGGCTGCAGTATAGGTCACAAGCCCCGCCCCCTGGTGTCTGGCTGCAGTATAGGTCATAAGCCCCGCCTCCCCATGTATTCCAGATATGAGCCGGGAAAACTTTAAAAAATTACGATACCTCGCAGAAACGTTTCTCTCATCCTTACACTAAGGTGGTATGACGATGTAATTTGGCTGCATTGTGTTCGGGTGTTTTTTTTTTCTGAGAAGTTAGTTTCTCATTAGTTATTGGACGCTAAAAACCGTGTTATAAGTTTCGTTTTACGATAGTTGACAGCTGTACATGAGTAGTTTTTATCGGGGATATAAGAAACTTCGGGAAAGAGCCAAAAGGAGACTAAACCTGCTAAAGAAGAAGAAATAAATATTTTAATGTCTCTTTTTTACTTGGCTCCACTGGAAATTCTCTACTGCGCAGACTCTGGCAGACTCTGCAGTGCTGTCTCCTTGTTTCCTTTGGACTGAAAAGTGCACCCAAAAGCAGCCACATGTGGCATTATTATGTTTTCTTCCCTCCTCAAACCTCGTGACTTACGGCGACTAGTAGTGAGGAAACGGCCAAATCCAGATGCTCGGCACCAAGCAACCAATCTACGTCATCAACCCAGAATGCATTGCGGCAGTAAAACAATGGCTGTGCCCAAAGGATAGAAACTGTGTTTTAAACTGTATTTTTTTTTAAAGAAAAACCAATTCGTTATGTCTTTTAACAACAAATTCTAGTTTAAGACAAACACTTAAGCAGATTCATGCCTGTTAGTCCTTACAGTCGGGGTTCCTTTTAACACTAAATGAGAAATAATTTTATCACTTCACAGCCTGCGTTTTCATCACTGTCTTTAAAAGTCTCTGAAACCTGAAGCTGAAGTAATTGCAGCTGAACTCTGTGGACATATTAATCAACTTTTCTGGCCTTAAATTAACTAAAAATGTAGAAAGTGAGAACTTTATGATGCTGTTTCTCTCTTGTGGATAAAGGGCACTGTAATAATTACAGAACATGCTGGAGCAGCATCTGACAGTAACCCACTGATGCTATGTTTGTGTTTTTCCGTGTTCAGTGCAGCTCGTGATGCTGATTGATTTCCCCTCCAGTGGGCATGTTTCTGCTCAGCGTCTCTAGAGGAATAAACAATGCTGTATCCAGTTCTTGGGTCTATCCATTCATGGGTGAATGTTTGTTTGGTCATTCAAGCGGTAATCCATTTCAGATCCGTGGGAAACCCGTCGGGGTCGCCATGTGTGCATACATCGTACATTATCACACAAAACAAAGAGACGGGACCTGATGGGGGACACGGGGATAATTATATCTCATCTCAAACCAAAAGAAAGAAAGAAAGAAAGAAAGAAAGATGGGCACTGACAACAGCAGCGTGATGTCAATTAACGAACAGGCCTGTCGCTTCAGCAGAGATCGCGCTCTCGGTCTGTCCGCCGTGACGACGCTACCAATCACAGCCGCAGAGAAGACGCTTTCATTTGGAGCTGATTGTCGGCAGGCTGACGTTTGAATCTTTATTATTAGACGCTAACTAGACCTGTGGACACCCCTGAAACTCTGACACCATCTGCACAGACAGATGGGAAAGCCGTCTTCAGGTAATAAGAGTGTGCAGCTCTGTGAGGCTGTCTGATGTTGACAGAAACTCTGCATGAAACTCGAATTACTACCTTCACCAGCGGCCGGTCAGATCTCTAATAACCTCCACATCTCTCTCTCTCTCTCTCTTTTCCCTCTGTCTGAGCCCTGAAGGCAGAATTTTTCAATACAGAGACATTATTAAAATTGATTTGATTTGACTTTGTTAGACTCCGTTGTCCTCGTTCTGCTGCGTGGAGTCAAATTACTTTTATGTCTTCACAGATGGTTCAGATACGACTCAAAGTTGTTGCCACGACACAGTTTCAAAAAAATGGATGCTGCTAAACCTAAAACAGATCAATCCCAGGAGCAGAAATCACTCTCACTAATTCATGAAAAATGCCCAAAGTTTATTTTTGTTCCTGGAAATAATTTCCTTGGAGCAAAGTAAACTAATTGCGGTTCAAACAATGTTCCGCTTCATGATTTTATGTACTTTAAAAACTACAGTTAAAGCCAAAAGTTTGTTTTGAGATCACACTGACCTTTAACCGGCAAAATTAAATCAATTCATCCCTAAGTCGAAGCAATTTTTCGAGCCGGATTTGAAGAATTTTCCTTCAGATTATCCAGGAGAAAGTAAAGATACAATCCCTGAACGGAAAAACAAGAAGAGACAGATTCACATGAGTCCATCGGGGCTCCATCGAATACATGTTAGTTCACGTCTCTTGAGGTTTACTGTCACGAAGGAGATATTTTTATGATATGCTTTACGACAAAAAAAGAAAGAAGGAACTGCTCTGATGACATTCAGAGTCGTAAAGTCCTGACTGACATTTACAAACTATAAACTGAGCACTTCAAACCTCTCTTTGAAGTTATTATGGTTCATCTTCTGAGGACTGTGACCGTCTGAAACATGTCGAGGCATTTCTCTCAAAAATGGAAGAGCAAAATCTATTTCCAAAACAAAAACAATACGGCACACTGGGGGTGTCTGAATCTGATACTGATATCTGATATTAGTCCAACATCAGCAGAAAATAAACACTGTATTAAAAATCATGTCGGCCTGAATCTAAAATCTCTGATAAAAGCAGTTAAATCTGCTCAGAGCCCACGTGAGATATCAGTCAGCTGATGAATTAGGCTGATTTAGATAGATAGATAGATAGATAGATAGATAGATAGATAGATAGATAGATAGATAGATAGATAGATAGATAGATAGATAGATAGATAGATAGATAGATAGATAGATAGATAGATAGATAGATAGATTCTGTATTGTCATTCAGCACAACATCAAGATGCACTGTAAATAACATATAAAACACAATAAAACAATAAAATACAATGAAACAATAAAATAAATAAACAAAATAACAATAATAAAACCAACCAACCAATCAACCACAATAAAACCAGACAAAATTAAAAAACCAGGCCCGAGAAGGATGCAGTATAAATATATACATATAAAGATGAGACAGTGCATGGATGAAATAGATGAGATAAAATAGATAAGCGGAGGCAGGTAAAATAAATAATATCAAAATGTTAAAATCTATTAAAAGCCCCAGTCAACCCCAGAACAAAAATAAGGCTGTTCCTACTGTTTACAACATATTCTATCTCTTTTTCCCACCTTGTTTTTAACATACTGGGCTATTATAGCAAAATTCAAAATTATGTTCGACAATATCGGTATCACTCCGTCGACAGAGCCTCATTAGTCACTGGGATTAGAGTTGTTCCAGTGTTGGAAATCGCTCCGAGGGTGAATTCCAATTCCTGTCTTAACCCTAAATCTCAAAAATGTGCACTCCCGCGAAGTGTAAATGCTGTCCCGATTCTCAGAACGTTAAGTTGAGGGGCAAATTTGTGGGCTGTATAGGTCTCAATACTGAGATTCTCCAACACCACCCTTGGGAGCAAGGGCTACCCAGAATGCATTGCATATCTTCAGCAAATAAACATGGCGTCCAAAGCGGCAAAGAAGGCGAGCTACAAATAGAGTATTTTCTTTGTTAATGGAGATATAAATATTACGAAAACCATTGTATTATCTTTGTTTGGACCCATTTTATGGATTATTTACCTCGTTGTTGCAGAACATTTATTTTTATTTTACGATCTTTTGTCAATAGCGGTCGGTGCAGACAAACCATGTTGCTATGATTTAAGTTAGTTAACGTTACAAAATGGTCATTTTTCTCCATGGTAATGTAATTGTTTATCAAGATAACAGCCTATATAACATGCTTGTGCCGATAATGGTATAAGATGACCGGGCTAACGTCATCTCCTGTATCTGCAGAGTTATGTAACGATAGTTAAAGCTGGTGTTTACCTTTCAATAAACTATGGTATGCTGTGACAGCTGAATATGTCCGTGGTTGTGATATTTATACAGATTATTTTTTTGATAACGCTAACCGAAGGAATAACTGACAGACAGTCCACAACAATTTCATTTGCATTTAAGGGGTGTCCCATTTCTAAGTCACAAAATAGACCTTAACACTTGATTTTTAGACCATTGACTGTATATACAATGGACAGCGTGCTTCCGCCTGTCACCGTTCTACGTTTTTGGAGCCAAAAAACCCTGTTTCTCTAGCCGTCATTGTGCAGCCAGAGTCTGCGCAGTAGAGAATTTCCGGTGGAGCCAAGTAAAAAAGAGAAATAAAAATATTTATTTCTTCTTCTTCAGAAGGTTTAGTCTCCTTTTGGCTCTTTCCCGAAGTTTCTTATATCCCCGATAAAAACTACTCACGAACGGCAGCTGTCAACTATCATAAAACGAAACTTATTTTGCAGTTTTTAACGTCCAATAACTAATGAGAAACTAACTTCTCAGAAAAAAAACCACCCGAACTCCATGCAGCCAGATGACATCGTCATACTACCTTAGCGTTAAGATGAGAGAAACGTATCGTAATTTTTCAAAGTTTTCCCGGCTCATATCTGGAATACATGGGGAGGCTTATGACCTATACTGCAGCCAGACACCAGGGGGCGGGGCATCTGCTGGAGGCTTCAGTTTGAGCCGAATGTCGTTACGTCCACTCATTATATAGTCTATAGTTGCAACCCGCACATGACACAGTCTCAACAGACAGACTGGTTGATACGAGACTTGGAGCTAAGCTAACTCACACAATCATGTCGGCGACGTGGCAATACTTCACGCTGGATACCTCTCTACTGTTATATTTCAAAATAAATGGCTTTAATTTCCTGTATTTATTCATATTTTACAAAGGGTTTGACCTGAGCCAGGCCTCACCACAATGATAATCATATATCTCTAACTAGTATGGCCTTTCAGAGAGAACGAAATTCTCGTGCACTTTCTCTCTTTGCTCCAAACTTTAACTCCACTTTATTTTCTTCCTCTTGAGGTGATTAAGTCTGTCTGACCAAACAATGTCTGACTGGCACCGCAAACCCCGAGAAGAAATCAAGTATTGATTTCACCCTTTGAGAACTCCTTTTCTTCCAAATTAGAGCCTGGACGTGTAATTAACAGATCACATCAGTGTTTTTCTGCAGCTGTTTAATCTCAGCTGGACTCCAGAGTCTGACCCCTGAAGAAACTGTGGAGCGGAGGAGTTCAGGAACAGTTCAGCAACCAAAACAGAAACCTGAACAAACTTCTTCCTCGGTGATTAAAGACGAGATTCCTGAGGACAGTGGACGTGAAGTATGAGCGCAGTTATTCGATTTTTATGACCCGGATCGTGTTTCAAAGAGGAGTTTTGACTTGATCTGATGAGCAGGATGAATAATGAACACTAGTGATGACATTTATCTCCTGTTTCAATCCTGTCAAAGCGGCTTAATCATCTCAGGGATGGAACATGATCCTCTCTTTCTTTTGCCATTTAAGTCCTGACAAACTTCATCAAGCTGTTTTTTCTGCTTCTTCAGAACTTTGTGTACATGTTGTTTTCTTGTACTGTGTGTGTGTGTATGTGTGTGTGTGTGTTTCACTAATTTGTGTGCTCATGCTAATTTCTGTGTACACAATCGCGTAAACAGGATCAGCCCGAGGGGACGAGGAGCGGAGTCATCGAGGGGAGGGGGAGGAACTCAAATTCTATCTTGTTTGTATTTGTATTGTTTCTTGTGTGTTAGCGGCAGTAGAGAACTCACTGGTGGTGTTGTATCTGACGCCGTAGAACATCTCCGGACAGGGTCGTGACACCAACTGGCCAGCGCCGCTCCTGGGCCAGCAGGTGCCGATGCCGTCGATGGAGGTGTCACAGAAGACCCCCGAGCCTGCAGCGAGGAGGAGGAGGAGGGGGAGGAGCAGAAATGTCAGTCAAAGACGTAAATTCCCCGCATGTCTCAGGACTACATATAGCCCAGCAGAAATCCTGACAATGCTCCAGCCATCTTGGCAATGAAAGGTGGAGCAGAAAGAGCTGTTTGCGTACACAGGCTCTTAATGATTTCTCCTGCGTCTCCTTGTGGAGCGTCGCCAAAGTCTATTTCCAGCGTTGCTGTTGTCTTTGATGTTAGTCCTTACAATCTGAGTTCAGATCAAACTTCACAACAACACTGCTGCGTGATAATAGTCAAGTTCACGTAGCAATTCTGCCAGATTTTAGTAAAGGGCATCAAAACTAGATACTTCTGGAAACTTTATAGTATGAGCAATCAGAAAAATAATGTTTTATTCATCCTGATGTCTACAGTTGTGCTTATAAGTTTATATACTCAGACAAAACTTTCCAGAGAATAAGAACAATAACACAAAACTTGATTTTAGCTGAGGCCTTTTATTTTCTTTTATCCACACGTGTTTTTACCTTGTTTGTTTCAATTGTGTATATTTAATCATTATTTCTAGCTGATCCTGTTCTTGTGTTTTCTTGTGTTTTCTGCTCTGACGATTGATTTTACTTGAACCGTTTTTCTCAGAGCACTGTTGCTTTTATTGCCTGTAAAGCACTTTGTAACTTTGCGTTTGAAAAGTGCTTTACAAATAAAGTTTATTATTATTATTATTATTATTATTAAAACATTTTCTGTCACTCATGGTTAGAGGTTAGGTGAAGCTATTTATTAACAAACAACTGTGTTTACTCTTTTTGAATCATAATGACAACAGACTCTGATCAGAAGTTTACCTCAATACTTTAACATCAATGACAGCTTGAAGTCTTTTGTGCTCATTGTGGTTGAGGGTCTTTATTTTCTCAGATGGTAAAACTGACCATTCTTCTTGGTAAAAAGCCTCCACTTCCTGTAAATTCTTCGTCTGTCTTGCATGAACTGCAGGTTTGAGATCTCCCCAGAGTGGCTCAATGATATTGAGATCAGGGGACTGAGATGGCCACTCCAGAACCTTCACTTTATTCTGCTTTAGCCAATGGCAGATCGACTTGACCTTGTGTTTTAGATCACTGTCGTGTTGGAACGTCGAGGTAAGTTTGGTTTGAACAGAATCCCTCATTTTCCACTTCTTAATTTGAGTATGATCACTGCTTATTGGAATCCTCAAGTCCTTGGATATTTTCATATCCCTTTCCTGTTTTATACAGATCTATTATCTTTTCCCGCAGATCCTTTAACAATTCTTTTGCTTTCCTCATGACTCAGAATCCAGAAATGCCAGTGCAGCACTGGATGAAAGACGCAAGGGTCATTGTATTCCCTTTTTTTTTTTTTTCACTTCTCAACCTCTTTAGAATTGAGGTTGTAAATAATATAGACCTTCTACACTAATGAGAGCTTAGTGCGGCCAAATGACTATTTTTTCTGAGGCTTTTTCTGTTTGTCTGTATTGTTTTCATTCTGTTTTCAGTTGGTTTTTTTTTTGTAATTCTTTATTTTTTGACCAAAAAGACCATTTCTTTGACATACACTTAAACATTCCCTTTCACAGTACTTTTCCAGTTTTTGATATATTACACATATGTAGAATTTTACACATCTTCTCTGACCTTTCTCACAAAATGTTGTACACATTCATTATCTCTGTTTACATTCAAAATATTCATTTAACATCCACATATTTCTACATCTCACACAAGAAACCAAACTAGGAACAAAAGAAACAAAAGGATTTTACATTAAAATTGTGTCATTTTGAGGAGTAAAGGGGCACAAACCATGGTGGAGTCATACAAAGTCTTCTCTTAATGGGGTAATAAATTCAAGCCACTTATTCCAAGTAAAATGAAACCTGTTTTCAGTTTTGTAAATCTATTGTATAGTCACCCTACATATTAAGGAAAATGACAGTATTAGCGCATCCCTCTCACAAACTGTACATAGTTATAGAACGTCAAGGTACCGTTTGTTTGAAAATTAAAAGAAAAACGAGGATGTTAAGGAGAAAAAAGTCAAAAGACTGTCAAAATGTTACTCTGCAGACTTTCATTGTAGACCGTTTATACCTTTACTGTCTGTAATTGGCTCATCCTCTAAATAAAGAATTGGAAAACAAAAAAAGAAATTAGTAAGTATTTGCAAGAAGTGGAGCTTTTAGCAAAATTTCGGGAGCAGGACCACACCTCAACATCACCCCTTCCGGTATATAAACCCTCCTTACCCACCATATCCTGTTTGTTCTCTCTTCGTACGTCCCTCCCACCCTCCCCTTATCTATTTCATACTTCGTAGGGTCTTTAAATAAAAGGGGGGGTCCTTCTCATAGCTCCCCCAAATCGCCTGTGACATATAAGCACGTTTGCATTTACTCATGTAAATAAACCGTTTTAAATCCTATGTTGATGTGTGGTCCTTGCTAGTGAACTGTAGTAACTAATGTCTCTACACATCTGCAATTAAGAGTATTTGATTCCATGTCCCTGAAAATGGTAGTTTAATTGTAAAAATAAAAGCTTAAAGGACTTGGTGAAAATGGAAACATTGTTTTTCTGATTTGCAGTTTCCAAATATGAGCTTTCATACTCTGCTCAAAATCAGACCAAAGTTAAAAATCCAAACATAGCGGACCTCACTATAACAGCACAGAGAATCACACAAACTGTCCGACTCACCGCTCCACTGGCTGGTTGCATTGCTCAGGGTTTGGTTCCAGGAGGCGGCGAGGGATTGTACTGCAACCCAAAGAGAGGAGAGACTCATCAATACGCTCCATCTTTGTTTGCAGGCTCCACGAGAGGCTGAGGATATCTCATTAGAGGAGGCTTAACTGCTACAAGGGGTGAGTATGAAAGGGCAATGGTAAACACTGGTGACAGACCTTTCTTCTCGGAGCAATAAGAAAGCGGCAGCAGCAAATATGAATCTAGACGTGCCCCCGGGGGTCAGGCTATTAATTCAGTAATCTGGAAATGAGGATGGTCTGCAGGGCAAAGTCGACCCTTTACTCTAATGCTGTCAGATACCTCTGAACCCAGGCTCTGACACCTCATGCTGCTCCAGGAAATTAAAGAAGTTAAAGCGAATTATAGACGGAGGACTAAACGGTCAGAGCAGAATCTTACATTTGGCCTGAAAACACATATAAATACTTGATTGACAGACTGCATAAATTACAGCTGTCTCGTCTGTCTGCTTTAGCGCTGAAATCCCTCGCTGGCTGCGTCAAAAAAAATAGTGACTTTGATTCGTGACAGCCATTGGCATCTTCTCTTCGACTAACTGTCGGTGTTTCTTTAAAGTCGGCGCCTGTCTGATGGCGTGAGCTTTAAGATGTCAGGTTTTTTTTTGCAGCTGAGTTTGGAAATGTGATGACTTTTACTGCCAGGTCAGATTTTTTTGAAACCCTTTCTTGAAAAAGACTTTTATTCACATATCCAAATAAAGATACAATTACAAAAATAAATAAAAAATGATCATTTAACGACTAACTCTTCAAGTGAAGCTGAAAAATAGTCACTGACACACTTTAGCTTTACTCTACTACAGTTTTATCACATTATAAGTTTCCTTCAAACACAAATCACAGTTTAAATCCTGATTGATATGTCCAGTAAAATCATCACTGCCCTGGATTTTTATGTTTACTGCCTCAAAATGAGCCACTGAGAGGAAGAGAGATTGTTTTTTTCCTCTTTCCTTTTTTCTTTTTTTTACTTTTTTGTTCATTTTTTGGAAACTGATCGCATAAAATTCAAGTTCTGCGCTGTACATTGTAACCAAAACAAAATATTCCTTCATTAATTCATTAATTCATTCATGTTTTCAGAATCTTTAAGTCTTAACTTCTTAAATCAGGCTACAAATTACACATGATGTCACTTTTTAAATGCAAGAGAAACTTTTCACACTTTAACTTTCCTTCCAAAAAAAAAAAAAAAAAAGTCGCAATTATTTCTTTTTTGTAATTTTTCTATGTTGTGTAAGCACATTAAATCAAAAACCACTAAACCAGAACAATAATTTAAAGCTGTAGAGTCGACCCAGTCAGATTTTACTCAATTCTACATATTTTCAGTGAGAAAAAAGAGACTCAGTAAGTTCTCTACAGAATTGTTAAAGAGATTTTAACTCAAAAATCTTGGTTTTTATCGTCCTAAACATGATGTTTCCAGAAATGTAAACTGTTGATCCAGAGCACAAACACGACTACATAACATTTTTGACTTCATCTGTGAGTGTTTTTGAAGTTTACAGACTCAATAACTCCTTGTGGTTGCAGAAAAATAAAAAGTAACCTCACAAACACGTGAGTTTTCGCTGACGTTGAGGCTTTAAATCGTTTGGCTCTTTAATCAGGCATGTTTGTAAGTTATTTATGTGTTTATTTTGACATTTTAATATAAGTTATACGTCATAATTTGATGAAATCTGTAATAAACAGACTCTCTGAAGTTGAGGAATTATCATTAACACATCCTAAACCACACTTTAAATCAAATACTTTCAACCCTGGCGTTTAATTTGTTGAAAACATGATATCAATCATGAAACACGTCTTTATTGGTCACTTCAGAGCGTTTTTGTTATTGCATGAAGCAAAATTTGATTTGATCTTGTCCCAAACCTCACACCACGAAGCGTCACTGAGGTTCTGTTAAACTAACAAGTATTTCTCACTTCATCTGTCTGCGTATTGACATTTCACTCACACAGAGGTTGGTTGGTTATAAGTTGTTGAAACAGCACTTTGGTTTTATTAGTCCACAAACACTTTAATGAAAGAAGGACGACTATAAAGTCTGATCTTGATTCATGGAGCAAAAACAGACGAGAACATCTTGATTTCAGCTCCGTGAGTGTAAGAAGTGGCTGCTCGTTAAGGCTGAACGATTTTAGAAAAAGATCTAATTGCGATTTCAATTTACTTCATGATTTTCTTCAAATCAAGATTCAGTGAAGTTTCCACAATGTACAGAAACATTTACAGACTTGACAGAAAATTACATCAAAAGCTTTTACTCCAATGTAAGGATGAAAACTGAAGGTAAGAATTGTTTATAGCTTTTAGATAAAATGTCAATATTTAAAGATAAAAAAGTGGAAGTTTGAGAAGTTAAGACAAACTTCTGAGGAAGAAAAGTCAAAATTTTGAGATGAGAGTCCAAATTTTAAGAAATCAGTTTAACATTATGTGAAAAAAGTCTAAACTTTCACATCTAAGGTCTAAATTTTGAGATAAAGGCAAAAGTCAAAATTTTCAGGTAAAAAAATCAACATTTTGAATGAAAAGTAGATTTTTTTTACATAAAAAGTCAAAATCTTAAGTCAAAATTATGACAACATTATTAAATAAAAGGCAAAATTTGGAGAAAAAAAAAGATTTTGAGATAAAAAGTCAAATTTCTGACCTTAAAATACAATTCTTTCCATTTCTAAACTGGACTTTTAATCCTCTGATGCATGAATTATGAAATCTAGTGTCTGGATTTTTCCTTTGAGTGTTTTTATTTGTCTTAAGGCATGACAAGAAGTTTTCAATTTCTTTTCTTTGCATATTTGTAACAGAACGGTCAACATAAAAAAGAGAAATTAATGTAAACATAATTATTTTTTTGTTTGACATCCTTTCTTTTTTTTTTGTAATTTCATGAATAATCTTTTTTAAAGCTTGGTGAAACATTTTGACTCTCTGTCATCCATTTTAACACTGAAAAATTTATAGTTATTACGCTGTTTTACCCTCAAATGTTTGTCTATAACTTTTTTTTTTAAATATGTATGTTTGGAAAAAGAATTGAAAACATTTTTCAGGCCCTAAGAAGAATAAAAATATCCTGACACAGGTTAATATGAATTTCCACTACATGAACCACTGAATTTAGGAGTAAATAACTTTTAAATAGGCGTCCACTGTAGTGACCACTATGCACCACAGGGTTAATCATATTTTTAGTTATAATGACTGAAAACCAAAAACTTTAAAAAATGATGTGGTGCTAAATATCCTTAATTGTGTCAAGTGAAAAAAGATAAAATACAAAACAGTTTAAAAAAGACTAAGCTCAAAAAGGGATAGTAAAAAAAAATTAAACAGGAAAAAAGGATCTTTCCCAGCAGTTTTACATTTAAAGGATGTGTGTGTAAAACAAATGACAACAGATCCTGGGTCAGTCAGGAGCGATCACATGATCATGATGTCTATTTGATTTGATAACAGCAGAGACTCAGGGGGTTCTAATTTGCGGGGGGGATTTTAACATTAGATTGAACCCAAAACTGGACTCCTCAAATACACATTTATCCCAGCCTAAATTGACAAACAAAAAAATAAACTTGGCTATGAAGGAAATCGGATTAATTGATCTCTGGAGAGAATTAAATCCTTTAAAGAGGGACTACACTTTTTTCTCTAATCCACATTCGGCATATTCAAGGATTGATTATTTTTTTTAACTTTTGCTAGAGATCTAGATCGGGTTGATGGCTGCAACGTGGGGAGCATGGACCTTTCAGATCATAGCCCTATTTATTTAGAACTAAATCTGGAACAACATCAGAGAAATACCATGTGGAGATTAAACACTTTAGTACTGAATCAGATGAAGGAACAAATTGGAAAAGATATAGCGGAATACTTGGAACAGAATGACAATGGTGAAGTTCCGCCTCCAATATTATGGGATGCATGTAAAGCTGTACTTCGAGGTAAATTAATTGGTTATAGTGCTCACCTAAAAAAAGCAAAAAAAACTACTTCAATTGGAGGGGGAATTAAAACAATTGGAACAAAATCACATGATCATGATGTCTGAAATTGCGAATCGATCAGAAAACGATAAACTGTTCAGCCCTAATGCTCGTGTTCACTTTGTTTTTAACTTCATTCAAACATTTCACAGACTTTAAAATCCACCGAGGCTCCAGAGTAACTGACGCATCACTTAGACATACTTAAGCTGTCACACCCAGCCTGAAAACGTGACAACATAATGACAACAGCGGCGGCGCTTTTACCGTCATTATTTGTTTGTTCTCGAGTACCTGGAACACATTTCACCCCGGGGCAAATAACAAGTCGCTCCTCTGAGTCTGTGCCCGACTGTCTGCACAGTTTAATGATCGAGTCTTACTGTACTTGTGAGATCCACGCAGAAACACAGAGATTAGAGAAGACACAACGCCGATACGCCCCGAGGGAAAGTTCTGATCTAAAACGAGAGCTTTGGCATTTAGTGGTAACGGACGTGAAACGGAAACGACTGAAAATCAATTCAAACTGATGAGATCAACGTGAAACACTCAGGCGAGATGCTGCTGGGATATAACTGCCTTTAAAAGCTTGTTACACACACGATCAACAACGTTTGTCCTTGACTTACACGAGACGTTTCCGGACAGCAGGAGCAGAGCTTCACACGTCAGATCTGCATACGAGGCCGCGGGCAGGAGGCTCACGATGGCACAAACCTAAAGAGAGGGGAGGGGGGAAGGAGCAGAGAGGCCACAAAGGTTAGAGATTATGATTATCAGCAGGGGGCTCATGTGTCGGCATGCTGGGAAAAAGGAATCAGGTTTTAATCTCTAAGCATGAACCTCAGGTCTCTTGGTTTGCACCCTATGATTTGATTCACAGGTTGGTGTTATACCACGAAAGAGAAAAATGACTTTCAGTTAAGAGCAAGATGTTCCACGATCTCAATCTGTCGCTTTAGTGTTTGGAAAGAATTCAAACTTTCACACAATTTTGTTCTCAGGCTTTAATTTACGAGCTTTAGCTAATTCAGTCCAGAGGGATGTGTCTGTTTTGAGTTTCAGAGAGTTGTTAATTCTCGAAGATGAAAGCTGTGAGCCATGAAGTCATTGACTGATGAGTTGATTAATTGTTTCAGAAATTAATGACTAAGCGATGTTAAAATAGACATTCGCTGCAGCCAAACACACAGACACAAAAGCAGCTTCGGCCCACAGCTGCTTCACTTTCTGCTTCGCTGCTTTTCTGTTTGTATTTTTCCACCACCATCAGCATGATGGGAGATAATCTCCTGGAAGTAGTTTTGTAAATAGTGATAGTGTTATAATGCACACACGCTGTTTCTGCTCAATCGTAAAAAGAAGTTTTCACATTTTAACCTTTAAAGTGCAAACTCTGGCTTATCATACAACCATACTGTGTTTCAAAACTTATAACTGAAGAACCACAAGATCATAAGTCATCAGTGACACCTCATTTGGAAGATTAAAATCTCTGGTTTCTACACCGGGGGTGAAATTTGAGATTTTCAGATAAAATCTTTTATGACTTAGAGAGTGTTTAGTCTCAGGTGACAAAACACCAGGCAGAGTTGTATTCATTGTCCACACTCTTGACTGAAGACTTTGTGCAAACAAAACCAGCTTCATCAGTGCTCAGTGTCCTCTTTTTTCATCAACTTTGCTCTCTTTGTGGGAAGTTTAACCACAAATCATGAAATCGTAGTTTAAGAAGCATGGCAATAAATAGGTCTCACCAATGATCTAAGTGGCTACAGCTGGCTTTTTGTAAAGGGTGAGGTGATTGGTTCTCCGCTAACAAACAAACAAACAATCAAGCCTCAAATAGAGCTAACACGCAAGACCACCGTGCACTATTGGCCAGTTAAGAAGGGAGTGTTTGTTGGCTTTCACAAGCTGTCCTGGGATGAAAACTCAACAGAAATTGATGGAGCCACCTTTGTCTTGTAGCTAGAACCCTAAGGAAAAGAAACACTTGCAGTTTTGTCGGACTGACATTGAGGAGGAAATGCTCTGAGACTGTGAAGCTGCTGTTATTGATGATAGAAAAACAACAAACTTTACAGGAGAAATTTCACCACTTGGAATAATTTGATGAAACAACACTTTTGATATGTTTGAACTCTGGATTCCTCTGGTGGAAAGGAGAGTGAATATTCAGGGTACGGGCGTCAGGATGTGACGTAATGACCTCAAACAGGTAGGACGTCCCAGTTGTTGTGATCACTATCCAAGCAATTCTTTCACTAATTACGTTTTGTTGGTAGAAAACTGTAAAACAAACACAAGCAGCTTTGTTGTCTGTAACTAAAACATTTTCAAACAGGGTGTTCGTCTAAATGCAGCCTGTCCCTGTTGCCATAGAGTTCAAACACAAGCCAAGAAGCTCTTGTCAATCAGAGCTGCAGCTTGGTAACTATCCCTGCAGAGTCCACATGACATAATAAAAGCACTATTCTCTCTCTCTGTGTCTCTGAGCTGCTGTTTGAATCTCTGATGTGCCTTTAAATCCCTCATGAAGTTGTGCTGAAAACTCTGGGTGCCCTTGAGCAGATGCTGCATGTATTAAGAGCTTGTTCCTCCTCATGCGGCGCTCCTAATTTGGACTGCTTTGTAGTCTGTAATCATTTTCCCCGTCAGCCTTGCACCATGTTTACAGAGATACAGTAGAAAATAAAGGCCGAGGACGTTTTTCTGCCTTTTTGAGAGGCTCGGTGTCGCGTGTGTTTTTCGTTTTTGCATCATGCGTGGTTGCAGTTTGGCTGCTTTACATGTGTGCAAAAGGAAAAACATTAAACAATTCACATCATTATAAAACTACAGTAGCTCAGGAGGGTTTAACTCGTATCCTCCGGGTCTCGTGTGACGTGTTCGAGTGTAACAGTGAGAAACAGCATCTGCTTCATTGACTACACACACACACGTTCTCACACATGACGAGGATTAAAGGTCAAAGCCTCTTTTTGTTTTTTAAATGACACTTCAGTGGGTTCCAGCTCGGTTTCATGTCTCGACACTCTCTGATCTCTACTGGACTCTTGCAGTGACAGCTGGAAGCCGTCCAGAAAACATCCAGTGAAAAGCGGGCGGCGTGTCGCACTGCTGACATCTGGAAACCACTGATCCACGGCCTGTCTGCTGGGCTGCCAGCGTCTGTCAGAGCTGCTTTACGAGCGGCAGAAAGGGCCACGAAAGACGGAGAAATGTCATCAGTTTACCGTCCGTGTGGCCTCGCTAATTGACCCCTAACTGCACCGATGCAGCCGTCCTTGAGTTTTCCCCGCAGACTCCAGAGAGCGGCTTCTATTACCTTCAAAGCCAATGTTGCTTTTCTTCCTTAACCTCTTATGTCCCATCAGGTTCATCAAAGTATAAACAGTAACACCTTTGTCAAACATCAGAGTGCGATATGGTGTCAAACGCTTAGATTCTTCACATTTCAGTCACTAAGTTTGTTTTACAGTTTTCTACCAACAAAACGTAAAGTGAAAGAATCACTCACAACAACTGGGACGTCCTACCTGTTTGGGGTCATTACGTCACATCCTGACGCCCGTCCCCTGAATATTCACTCTCCTTTCCACCAGAGGAATCCAGAGTTCAAACATATCAAAAGTGTTGTTTCATCAAATTATTCCAAGTGGTGAAATTTCTCCTGTAAAGTCTGTTGTTTGTCTGTCGTAAATAACAGCAGCTTCACAGTCTTAGAGCATTTCCTCCTCAATGTGAGTCTCGCAAAGCTGGGTGTTTTCGTTTTCCTGTGTGAACCCATTAATTCCTGTTGAGTTTTCATCCCAGGACAGCTTGTGATAGACAACGATAGCTCCCTGCTTAACTGTCCAATAATATACAGTGGTCTTGCGTAACAGCTCTATTAGACGCTTGTTCATTGGCTAACAGTTCTGTCAATCTTAACTAATTACTAAACCGATTCACAAGAAGAAGCCAGGTGTAGCCATTTAGATCATTGGCGAGACCTATTCATTGCCATGTGTTTCCATTCATATGCATTTGCGCAACAGAAGAGATACAAGCCGTGACTGGGAAATACAATTTCATGATTTTTGGGCAAACTTTTTGCAAAGTTGACTAAAAAAGAGGACACTGAGCATTGACGAAGCTGGTTTTGTTTGTACAAAGTTTTCAAACAAGAGCAGTACAATTCTGCCTGGTGCTTTATCACCTGAAACTAAAATCTCTATAACTCCGACAAGTTTTTTACCCAGAAAGCTTAAATTTCAATCAGACATAGATGACAAGGTGTAGAAGTGATGTGGTGGATGTTTTATGTCTGGCATGAAGCATCTTGATATGATTTATTTCAAAAATGGTTGCAAAAAAATGAAGAGAAAAAAACTGTTTCAGCTGCATTTATCCTGATGTGGACTTTAGCCACATATTAAAACATGACATTTTCTAAAACAAGAGACTTCAATCTTCCAAATGAGGTGCCATAGATGAATTTTGACCTTATGGTGCTACAGTTATAAGCTTTGAAACATAGTACAGTATCTAGGCCAGAATTAGATGGGATGTAATAGGTTAAATAAAACATCCATATTAATTATGCAACGCTGAAAGTGTAAACATTTCACCTTTATCAGCACACAAGCTGGAGAAAAAGCTGCTCTAAATGCATCATTTTCCGTCTAATTAGTTAAGAGTTCAAAAAGCCACCTTCATACCTGATGGTTACAGCGGCGTGAAAAGCCAGAGTTAAGTGTAGCCTTTCATAAAACTGTAGCTCGCCCCAGATTTCAGAGCAGGGTTCCTGATGGCTGGCTGTGTCTGCTTCACGCTCAGATAGTTCAGGGCGGGTATCACAGCACGGTAACCTCCTGCACCCGCTGTCCATCTCCTTCAAAGTAATTAAAGCTCAACAAGCGACAGGCGTGACCAAACCGACGGGGTGAAAACCAGCCCGTGATGCTGGTTAAGTGAGTCCAAGGTGAATCACTTTCATCCAGGGGCCTCACAAAGTATTTATAGCCAAGGTAGTAAGACAAAAATGAAGGATGACTCAGTGGGAGTAGTATGTTCTGACCTTATATCCACTAAAAAGGAATTTACATCTGGCACTGGAGTGGTTTTTGGACACAGACTGTGTAAGAAACGTAGGAACTTAAACAGTGAAGCCTCATGTTTAGATGTATTAAGGTTTAAGGCCCATAATTCTGTTTGACGGCTCATGCCATAACACTGTAATACTCCACTAACCCGACGTAAACAAGCACAGATTGTGGTTTGTCAAGGTTTTGATCCAGTTAATGCAGATAAAGTCATATGTAAGTTTACTCAACCAGCAAAAACATGTGGATATGAACCACAGAGTGTAAAAAACATGATCACCATGTCACTCAGGTTGAAGTGAGGTCGCTACAAAAACTGCTCCCCCTGGTGGCCGGGTGCAGTACAGGTCAAAAACTCTGTCTAAAACTTGCTAAATTAACACACCTCAGAGACATGTTTCTCACATCTTTGTGCTGTAGTGATATGAAGATTTTATTCGGGTGATTGTGTTAAAATCCTCTTTTTTCTGATGGATCGTGTTTTTTTTCCCCAAGTTTTTCATGGACTGCTATTCAGTGTATTTTGTTTTAAATGTTGGTTTGTCTTTTGTCATTTGCATTATATGTTCTTGTGCATCTTCCTGCCCAGGGACCACAGATGAAAATTAGCTTTATAGCTAACTCTGGCTTGACATTTTTTGTCTTGCATGGTCCCTGTCAAATGAATAAATAAATAAATAGGTTTTTTGACGTTAAAAACTGGGCCTAAGTTACTTTTTACCACCATTGACAGTTGCTGTTCTTGGGTAGTTTTTTCCAGAATGGCAAGATATTATGGGAAAAGGAGCTAAGAAGAGATTCGACTTTCCAAAGAAACAAAAAAACATACATTTTTTGTTGTTGTTGTTGTTACACGGCCCCACGATGGCGGCCAATGGTGGCGTCTGTGAACAGGTTCTATTTGCTCCAAAACCATACAATAGTACAACGCGGAACCATTGACTGTATATAGAATGGACATCGCGCTTCCGCCTGTCACCATTCTACGATTTTGAAGCCAAAAAAAACGTTTCTCTAGCCGCCATTGTGCAGCCAGAGTTTGCGCAGTAGAGAATTTCCGGTGGAGCAGAGTAAAAAAGAGAAATAAAAATATTTATTTCTTCTTCTTCAGAAGGTTTAGTCTCCTTTTGGCTCTTTCCCGAAGTTTCTTATATCCCCGATAAAAACTACTCACGAACGGCAGCTGTCAACTATCGTAAACGAAACTTATTTAGCGGTTTTTAACGTCCAATAACTAATGAGAAACTAACTTCTCAGACAAAAAAACACCCGAACACCATGCAGCCAGATGACATCGTCATACCACCTTAGCGTAAAGATGAGAGAAACGTTTCTACGAGGTATCCTAATTTTTTTAAGTTTTCCCGGCTCATATCTGGAAAACATGGGGAGGCGGGGCTTATGACCTATACTGCAGCCAGACACCAGGGGGCGGGGCATCTGCTGGAGGCTTCAGTTTGAGACGAAGGTCGTTACGTCCACTCATTATACAGTCTATGGGCGGAACCACGCTATCCATTAAATATACAGTCTATGGTGCTAACCTGCCCTAGCCTAGCCGTGCTAGCTCTGCAACTGTTCGCCACATTCAGCAAACCAAACAGACTCTGTAATCCTATTTTTAGGCATGTTGAAGAAATTTTGCTCATTTTAGATTCTTTTTAACCTTCTAAATTTCCATTTATGCAAAAAAAACAATTTGTCACTCGGACACATTCTTCTCACAGGCAGCTCTGGCCTAAACCCCAAACCCCCCCTGAGCAAATACCCTCCTCATGTTTTATGAAAATGGCATCATACTGTATTCAGAAAAAGGTGAAAGAAGCAACTTTGGTGATAAAACTGCAAAAAAAAAGTTTTTAGAGGTGCTAAATCTGGTCCATATTGGTTCATATCCTTAAAGGCTTCAACAAAATCTTAAACTTTTGCCCCTGTAACTGCCGCTGGAAAACAGGCAGATTTAGCCCCGACATTAATGGCTTTGCTAAAGTAATTGAGAAGCTCCTCAGGTTCAGTTAACAGTCCAAATAAATGCAGCTACAGATTAATTTGGAGTAAGATTGAGTTGCAACCTAAACTAAAAACATCCAATGTCAGCTCCCAGGTTCTTGGTGAGTCATTGATATTTTGCCATTTATCGATTCCATGTAAAAACAAAATACAACTATTTACAACTCACCATGAAGGATATACGGTTATGACATTGAGAGAAGTGTCTCAGATTAGCAGTAAAAACCATTTACTCTCCCCGTTCCTAAAGATTCACCTGCCCCTTTAATATAAGTGTCCTTTATGGTGATTTTGAAAGTGACAAAAACAAAACCCCAAAACAACACAAGAAAGATGGCTCATACAGTTGTTATCAAAACAACAGAATGCAGCGTTACATAAAAAAAACCCACCTCTCACACTGTTACATCATGATATCAGATTATTCTCACAGGTGCAGGGACGTGTGAGGTTTTCAAGGTGGAGCGATACAATCCTCAATCTTATAATGACATTTCTGTTTGGCACAAAATCCCCAAAGCTTTATTTTGCAGAGCAGCGAGATTAACGGCTTCATCTTTTCTGATATTTTTGTGTCATGTGCGTGAGATGTTTGAGATTTAACTTTGAGTCAACTGGTGGTCACATGATTGAAGACTTCAGCGAGGATTTCTCCAGCTTGTTAATCATTAATAGACTGTGATACAGGACATAACTGGTTATTCATATGTGTATGAATTAAACATCATCCGGTTACTCATCCATCTGAGCAGGAGAGTCTTTGATGCCTCTACATTAAACTGTCGTTATAACCCTGAGAGGATTTATCCCCATTTATGACTCTGAGGACATTTCATGAAAGTGCTTGCATACAGCTACAGTTCTGCACAGGTTTGGATCACCTGCATGAATAAACAAAGACACACTCGGCTCTCGTTTCGCTGCGACTCACTGAAACTCAGAGAAGAAGAACACACACACACACACACACACACACACGAGGCGGAGAGAAAGTTATGCAGAAGCCGAAACTCTTCAAAAACGTTGATTTGCATGGAGAGAGGGATGAAATATTAATACTGAACTCACTTTTGCAGAGAAGAATAAGAATTTTGGGGCCTGGATTCAGACTGAAGTGACTCCACATGATAATAATCTGCACTTTTACTTCCAAACATTAGTTTAAAGTGCTTTTCTAATAGAGATACAAGCAACAAGAATTAACGGATCCATTTTTGATTATAAGACCCATGTTTTCAGCTGCATTATCTGTGAAACGCACAATTATTGACTGGCGTACTCTGCATTCTCTGAGAGCTTTCTCTTTGGCACTTTACGTTGATTTATTGCTGGTATTTTCAGACCAAAAGCAGAAAGCTTTATGGTGTTTTTCTGCACTGCTATCTTCCTATTTCTGCGGCTCCTTAGATAGAAATACAGGTCTGAAGTGACAGCACAGGATTAATAGTTGTCAGGTACTTTTTGACCTCTGCAGACATCTGATATGTGAGTGTGTGTGTGTGAGTGTGTGTGTGAGTGAGTGCTGGGGCCCTGCCTGGTCTTAAATCACAACAATAAGGATGCCAACAGAGGACGGCGCTTCAGAAGATTCCTGGTTATTCTTAGAGCAGCGGCTCCGCTCACACAATGGGGTTAGGAAGAGGTAGATGAAGTAATTCACCTCAGGCGTGTGTAACAACATCAGTGCGTCTCTGTTAAAGCACATTTACATACATATTGTCTCTCCTCTTCATGTCCACAGCTGTATGACTCACCCACGGGGAGAGTTTCTAACCAAAAAAACATTTAATTCTCTCAGTTTCAGCAGGAAGTGAGAGGAGTGCACTTGCTGCATTAACACTTTTTAATCTCATGAGTCCCAAATCTCTATTTTTTCCCCTCAGAGAGTCAGAGAAGAGGATTCATGTCAGTTTAGGATCCTGTGCTCACGCGTGTTAACCTAAAAGACCTGCTTCCGTGCGTAAACATGCTCTGAGCAGCTAATGATGCAGATTAATGACGGTCCAGGAGGCTGCAGAGAGACAATGTGCTCTTGAAGGAGAATTAAAATACTAAATTAAATACTAGAAAGTGTTTTTGTTTTGCGTCTTTGGGTGGGAGATATTTCCACTGTGACCAAAATCCCAATCTGACATCTGAAGGGGAGGCTGCTGTTTAAATCCCTCCGCTTTAAGATTATACTTGTGTAAAATCCGCAGGAATAAATCAGATTTTCTCACTTCTGTTAAGCTTTTTTTTTATCTAATGAAGACGGAGCAGGAGCGCAGAACTTACCTCGAGCAGATAGAAGCATTTGCGACGCATTTCCACACCTTTGGTCTTCACATAATTTTGCCTGAAAATGACTCTCTGCTTCCTTTTCACAGAGATAATCCTGTAAGTTTGAAGAAAAGAGTCGCAGAAAGAGAATAGTCTGAAGGTTTGAAGAATGCGTTGTTGCTGGAAATGTCACTCGTGTCAGCGCGGAGAGCGTGCGCAACCGGAATCAAGGCGAGCTGTCCGAGTAAAATCAGAGGTTATGATCCATGTAGAGGAATTAAATGTGTCAGCAGGTCTTCAGGTGTCCACTCGAATCGGGTCCGTGGAGTTCCCCCCTCCTGTCAGTTTGTGTTACCGCACTGGAAACTGAATCCACCTTGGAGAGACGCGCACCATCACACGGACGCTCCTGGAGGCTTCAGCGCTGGCCCGGAACCAGAAGTCCATCTGAGAGCATGGTTGGGTCCGCAGGATCCCCGGAGCTGCACCGTCATGCCCTGCTGCTGCTGCTGCTGCTTTTTCACATCCAGACTGAGTGTGAGCCGAGTGTGAGTTCCGCGCTGCGCCGCGTTGCCGCTTCCAATCGCTTCCTCGACGCGCCGCCCACGTTGTGCCAGTTCATCGGGAGCCCGCGACGCGACTGTGAGGAACAACTCAATTCCTCGTCGTGGAGTTAATTATGCAACGAACACGCGCCGCTCCAGATCCTAATCTCTAATCCCCCCTCCCTGTGATAGACGTCACCGTGAGTGAGAAAGTTAAAGATGGGCCCGGGGTGGAGGGATTTGGTGAGGAGGATCCGCGCGCTTTGCTGAAAAGAAGCTCTAATTAACCCCTTACATCTCACTTAATACTGGTCTTCATATCATTCTATGTTTCAAAGCTCATAACTAAAGAACCAAACAGTCAAAAGTCATGAGTGACTCCTAATTTAGAAGATTAAAATCTCTGGTTTCAGAGAAAGCTGTTTTTTTTTTAAACTCCACATCAGGATAAATGCAGCTGAAACACTTTAAACATCATTAACTCCAAGATGCTTCATGTCAGACATAAAACATCCATCACATCACTTCTTCACTTTCTCATTTACATCTGGGTGAAATTTGAGCTTTTTAGGTAAAACCTTCTCGGAGTTAGAGAGTTTTTAGTTGAACTCACTTAACTCTGTGCAAACAAAACCAGCATCATCAGTGCTCAGTGTCATCTTTTTCGTCATCTTCGTGGAAAAGTTTGCAAAAATCATGAAACTGTATTTCCCAGTCACTGATTTTACCTCCTCTATTGCGCATATAAATAAGAATGAAGACACACGGCAATAAACAGGTCTCACAAATGATCTAAATGGCTACATCGGGCCTCTTGTGACGGGTAAGGTAATAGGCGAATGTACAGGTATGTGACAGGCTAACAAAAAAAAACCTCTAGAGGTAAAAAGCAAGACTATCATGCGCTTAAGCCAGTCAAGCAGGGAGCGCTTGTTGGCTATCACAAGCTGTCCTGGGATGAAAACACAACAGAAAACGATGGAGTCATACAGGAAAACAAACACACCCAGCTTTGCCATTTTCGCATTGAGGAGGAAATGCTATAAGACTGTGAAGCTGCTGTTATTGATGTATAGACGGACAAACAACAGACTTTACAGGAGAAATTTCACCGCTTGGAATAATTTGATGAAACAACACTTTTGATATGTTTAAACTCTGGATTCCTCTGGTGGAAAGGAGAGTGAATATTCAGGGTACAGGCGTCAGGATGTGACGTAATGACCCCAAACAGGTAGGACGTCCCAGTTGTTGTGATCACTATCCAAGCAATTCTGTCACTAATTACGTTTTGTTAGTGAAGAAAACTGTGAAACAAACGTAGCAACTGAAATGTGAAGAATCTAAACTTGTTAACCCGGTGTAGCATTCTGATTCTGACAAAGGCGTTATTGTTTCTGCTTGGATGAAGTCATACAAATGGCAAAAAGGTGCCAAGGACCTGGCGGAGCATAAAAAGTTAAGCATCACTTCTAACACGTGTCCCCGTTTTCTGTGGAATCAGGGACAAACTGAGTTAAAAAATCAGGCTAAAGGCTGAAAGAACAGATGGTCCCTCTGTGTAGAAAGTTCCGTATCCTCAGACATGATGTGAATAAAGCATAAAGTGAATGAGTCACAGAAACGTGCTCTTTAAAAAAGGTTACAGTGTTCAGATGAGTGCAGCCACATTTAATTTGCTAATGACAGAAAAGATCATTAAAGGTGTTTTAATTACTGCAGGTTTATCCTCGCTGCTCTCTGGGATCAAACCTGGTGGGTTAACGGAGGATTAAGAAGAGGCGTCAGGTATTAATATCCTTCTTAATTATCAAACTAATTCAAGCTGATAATTAACCTAAAGCTCCTGTGAAGAGCTTTGAGTTTCTGAGGGGTTTGGCGCCCCCTGTGGACAAAAGGAGCCTAAGCCTTGAGACTCATTGAAGGTTTTTTGGTTTGTTTAGTGAGTTGATTTTATGCTTCACAGAAGATTTTTGTTTCCTCAAATGAGGGAAAATGTTGTGATTTTTCATTTGAGAAATTGTTTTCAAATCTCACAAAAATGTTGGGTGTTTTATGAAGT
Source organism: Thalassoma bifasciatum (assembly GCA_008086565.1). NCBI lineage: Eukaryota > Metazoa > Chordata > Actinopteri > Labriformes > Labridae > Thalassoma > Thalassoma bifasciatum. The sequence goes on from RPOG01003390.1 coordinate 63,029, forward strand.
AAAGAGATGTTTTGTGAGGTTTTGTCAAATATCTGTTTTCTAAAACTGTCTTTGAGTTCTTTGTATGAAGTGGTTCATAACTTTTCCTTGTGTTCTTGTGTTTCATGAAAACTTTTTATCACCTCTTACGCATATTTGATGACAGACAGTTTGGAGTTAAGGTCATAATTTGTATTTTTTGTAACTGTGATCAGCAGCAACGTGACTGATGTTATTTCATTTTATTTATTTTAGAGCATGTGCGAATGCGTAGAAAAGATAGCAGCCTCCCGTCATCTCCTTCTCAAAGTCTCAAAAAATAAATATAATAATATGATTTAATCATAATTTGAGACTTTTAAAGACTTTTCAAAGGTGCATGGACTCCCCGTTCTTCCTCGTGGTGTCTCACTCAGAGAAATTGCATGACTTGTCTTCAAAATGTGGTCAGACTGTTTAATACGGTGGCCCTGAAGTGCAAAACATAACAGCAAAAAAAAAAAAAAAAAAAAAAACAAAAAAAAAAAAAAAAAAAAAAAAAAAAAAAAAAAAAAAAAAAAAAAAAAAAAAAAAAAAAAAAAAAAAAAAAAAAAAAAAAAAAAAAAAAAAAAAAAAAAACACAACAACAAAAAGAAAAAACACAACAGCAAAAAGAAAAAAACATAACAGCGAAAAGAAAAAACACAACAGCAAAAAGAAAAACACAACAGCAAAAAGAAAAAACATAACAACAATAAGAAAAAAGATAACAGCAAAAAGAAAAAAAACACAACAGCAATAAGAAAAAACAACAGAAAAACACAAAAGCAAAAAGAAAAAAAACAACAGCAAAAAGAAAAAACATAACAGTGAAAAGAAAAAACACAACAGCAAAAAGAAAAAAAATAACAGCAAAAAGAAAAAAACAACAGCAAAAAGAAAAAAACAACAGCAAAAAGAAAAAACACAACAGCAAAAAGAAAAAAACAACAGCAAAAAGAAAAAAACACAACAGCAAAAAGAAAAAACACAACAGCAAAAAGAAAAAAACAACAGCAAAAAGAAAAAAACAACAACAAAAAGAAAAAAACATAACAGCAAAAAGAGAAAACACAACAAAAAGAAAACACAACAGAAAAGCTCCTCACTGTGTTTTATGATTTGTTGTTGCGTTTTCATTTTGCTGTTGTGTTTTTCTTTTTGCAAAACACAACAGCCAATCAGGAACCAAAATAAGGACTTTTTCTGTTGTGTTTTCTTTTTTTGTTTGTTTTTTCTTTTTACTGTTGTGTTTTCTGATATGCTGTTGTGTTTTGTACTTCAGGGCCACCGTAGCTTAATGACAATTTACGACAACTATGAACAGCTCCTCTTTCATAAGAAATTCTACCTTTATACTATCTGGCGTGCATACTTTTTTCTAGACTACACTTATTATTTTATTCATTTAATGCATTCTGATTCTAATATTTTTCACTTTACTCTTTATTTATGCAGCTGTAAATGTCTCCATGTTATAAGGGATAAAATATGCTGGTTTTGTTTGCTTTTGTACAAGGACATCAGTTTTCATTTAAGTCCGTTTTCACTGCAGCCAGCCAAAAAATTTACTCCGGACTTTTTAACATCAATTCATTTTCAGGAAACAAAAGCTGTAGATGAACACAGAAACTTTACCATGTAAGGTGATGTATCAGTAAGAGAAACTGAACGTTTGTCTGCTTGAGTTAATCACAGAAGGGGATCTCTTCAGGGCAACAATCTTGATGCATGGATGATGTTGATTTCAGACGTGATTTTGTTTTTAATTCCAGCATCTTCAGTTATCAATCTTTGGTTTATTTGCTCACACTGCGGGGTGAATTTTTTTTTACAAGACTTGGAGCCCACTCAGTTAAAAACAAAAGAGTGCTCTAAACGCTCTGACTGTCATCAGTGGGCTATAAACGCAATCAAATGTGCATTGTGTTTGAGATTAACAGAGGAGGAGGAGGAGGGGATGCTGATTCATTTAACAGGAGAAAACCAGCTGACAGACTTATTTCACTGTCACATCTCTCCC